>SJYX01020686.1:187634-203410 GCA_006410675.1 Oreotragus oreotragus
GCACAAGCTATAATCAAGACTGCTGGGAGAAATATCAATAACCTCAGATATGCAGATGACACCACCCTTGTGGCAAAAAGTGAAGAGGAACTAAGAAGCCTCTTGATGAAAGAGGAGAGTGAAAAAGTTGGCTTAAAGCTCAACATTCAGAAAACGAAGATCATGGCTCCAGTCCCATCACTTCATGGAAAATAGATGGGGAAACAGTGGAAACAGTGGCAGACTTTATTTTGGGGGGCTCCAAAATCACTGAAGATGGTGACTGCAGCCTTGAAATGAAAAGACACCTGCTCCTTGGAAGAAAAGCTATGACCAACTAAACAGCATATTCAAAAGCAGAGACATTACTTTGCCAACAAAGGTCTATCTAGTCAAAGCTATGGTTTTTCCAGTGGTCATGTATGGATGTGAGAGTTGGACTATAAAGAAAGCTCAGCACCAAAGAATTGATGCTTTTGAACTGTGGTGCTGGAGAAGACTCTTGAGAGTCCCTTGGACTGCAAGGAGATCCAACCAGTCCATCCTAGAGGAAATCAGTCCTGAATATTCATTGGAAGAACTGTTGCTGAAAGCTGAAACTCCAATACTTTGCCCACCTGATGTGAAGAACTGACTCATTTGAAAAGACCCTGATGCTGGGAAAAATTGAAGGTGGGAGGAGAAGGGAATGACAGAGCATAACATAGTTGGATGGCATCACCGACTCAACGGACATGAGTCTGAGTAAACTCCGGGCATTTGTGATGGACAGGGAGGCCAGGTGTGCTGCAGTCCACGGGGTCACAAAGAGTCGGAGACAACTGAGTGACTGAACTGACTGAACTGAAAAGAGTACAACTGGGCAAGACACTTCAGAGGCATAGTTGTCTACACACAATTGGATAAATTCAATTTTTTAAAGCAATAAATAGTTATTGAGAGCCCCCCAAAATAGTTTCCTACACCCACAAAAATTTTAAATATGCATTTTGTTGGTCTAATACTTCTATTCCTAGTAATTTATTCCAGAAAAACAAAAGTACATCTATGAACAATGCAAATGTATGCATGTTCACTACAGGGTTACTGGAAATAACCTATATGCCCATTAATAGGAGACTGAGTAAATAATGCCAGTTGAAGAACAGAATACTACGGTCTAAGGCCATACCACCCTAAACACACCCGATCTCATCTGAATTTGGAAGCTGAGCAGGGTTGGGCCTGGTTAGTACTTAGATGGGAAAACAGAATACTACACAGTTGACAAAATTGATGTAGAAATGTCAATTTAACTAGAAAGATATTTGCAATCACATGAGCATTGTTACACGATAAAAAAAAAAAAGCCCTAAAGAACTATGAAGAGGACATGACAATCCTAAAAATATATGCTCATATGCTCTGAACAACAGATTTTCAAAATACACAAAGAAAAAAAGTGACAAAACTGAAAAGAGAAATAGACAAATTCATAATCATAGTTGAAAACTTCAATACTCTTCTCTCAGTAACAGAATTAGTTCATGGAAAATCAGCAAAAATAATAAGGAAATTAACAACATAACCAACTGAATCTAACAGACATTTTATAGAACACTCACTCCATCAAGCACAGCAGAATACACATTCTTCTCAAGTGCACATGTAACATTCACCAAAACAGATCATATCCTGAACAATCAACCTTAAACTTTTTTAAGTAATTAAAAATTATACAGACTGTTTTCTTTGACCACAGTGGAATTAAACTATAAATTGATAACAGAAAAATAATAGTGAAATCTCCAAACACTTAGAGATTAAACAAACTTCTAAATAGTTCAAGCAGTTAAAAGTGGTACTTAGGGAGAAATTATAGCAATCAGGTGCTTATATTAGAAAAGAAGAAAAGTCCTAGGATATCCCTGGTGGTCCAGTGGTTAAGAATCGGCCTGCCAATGCAGGGGACATGGGTCTGATCCATGGTCTGGTAATATCCCACATGCCACGGGGCAAGTAAACCAGTGTGTCACAACTACTGAGTCCACCTGCCCTAGAGCCCACGCTCCACAACAAGAGAAGCCCCACAATGAGAAGCCCATGCACCACAACTAGAGAGTAACCCCTGCTCACTGCAATCAGAGAAGCCTGAGCAACATCAAAGACACAGCACCACCAAAAATAAAATAAATATTCTATAAGGAAGAAAAGAAGTCTGAAATCAATAAGCTACTCTTCTACCTCAAACTAGGAAAAGAAGAGCAAGTTAAATCCAAAGAAAGAGAAAGGAAACTGAAAATTAAAGCAGATATCAGTTAAACTGATAACAGAAAAATAGAGAAAACAAATGAAACCAAAACCTGGTTCTTTGAAAAGATCAATAAAAATGATAAACTCCTAGCAAGATTGATAAAGCAAGAGAAGACACAGATTATTAAATATCAAGAATGAATGACTAAATAATCAGCAAATGCTATGAACATAAATTCAACAACTTAAATGAAAGGACCAATTCCTTGAAAATCACAAACTTCCAAAAGTCATCTGATATAATAACTTGAATAATCATGTAACTATTAAAGAAATTATATTCTTAGATAAAATTCTTCGGAGAAAAGAAAAACCTTCAGGCCCAGATGGTTTTACTTGTGAATCCTACTAAACATTGAAAGAATAAAACATCAATTCTACACATCTTCAAGAAAAGAGAAGAGAATACTTTCCAAATCATTTCATAAAACCAGTATCATTCTCATACCAAAACCAGAAAGTCAGTACCAAAAAAACAGAAAAAAACACTACAGACCAACATCCATTATAAACATAGATGCAATAATCCTCAACAAAATATTAGCAAATATAATCCAGAAATATATAAGAATGATATTCTAAAACTAAGTGGGGTTAAAACAATTTTGAAAAAAAAAAGACAGATTAGAGTTGGAAGAATCACATTACCTAGTTTTAAGATTTATTACAGAACTACAGAAATAAAGACTGTGATATTGGCAAAGAGAAAGACGCACAGATCAATGAAACAGAATGTAGAAAGAAGTATAGAAATAGGCCCGCACAAATAAGGCAAATTGTTTTTTTGGCAAAGGTCCAAAAGCAATTCAGTGGAGAAGTATATTTTTCCACAAATGGTGTTGGAACAGTTAAACATCCATATGCAAAATAATGAACTGACTTCAAAACCTTCATACCTTATAGAAATTCAACTCAAAATGGATTATAGATTTAATGTTAAAGCTTTAAAACATTCATATAAAATACAGGAGAAAATTTCATGACCTAGGTTTAAGCAGAATTCTCACATGGTGAAGAATCCGCCTGCAATGTGGGAGACTTGGGTTCAGTCCCTAGGTTGGGAAGATCCCCTGGAGGAGGGCATGGCAACCCACTCCAGTATTCTTGCCTGGAGAATCCTCANTTTCATGACCTAGGTTTAAGCAGAATTCTCACATGGTGAAGAATCCGCCTGCAATGTGGGAGACTTGGGTTCAGTCCCTAGGTTGGGAAGATCCCCTGGAGGAGGGCATGGCAACCCACTCCAGTATTCTTGCCTGGAGAATCCTCATGGACCAAGGAGCCTGGCGGGCTACAGTCCATAGGGTTGCAAAGAGTTAGACATGACTGAGTGACTAAGCACAGAAAGATAACATAGAAAAATTGAACTTTATAAAAATTAAAAATGTTTACTCTATGAAAGACACAGATTAAAAATAAAAAACTGGTGGGATATATTTGTAAATCACACATCCAACAAAGGATTTGTAACCAGAATATATAAGGAACTCTCATAACTTGACACAAAGAAGATAAACTATCCAATTTAAAACTGGGCAAAAGATATAGACATTTCATCAAAAATGACTTCATACAAACAAGTATGCTCAACATTATTAGCCCTTGAGGATACACAAATTAGAACTAGGTGAGATTCCTCTATACATCTATATGGCCAAAGTTTAAAAACAAACAATACTAAGTGCTAACAAGGATGCAGAGCAGCTAGAACTCTCATATATTGCAGGTAAGAATGCAAAATGATAGTCATTCTGTAGCACTTTCTCATTAAGTTAAACATACATTTATCATATGACTCAGAAATCCCACTCTTGGGTGTTGATGTTGGAAATAAAAACTTACATTAACATAAGACCCTGTACATTAATGTTTATAGACATTCTTCTCACAGTCTCAGAAACTGGAAACAACTCAAAATGTCCTTTAATGGGTGAAAGTTTAAACAAACCTTGGTATATCCATACCATGGACTACTACTCAGCAATAAAAAGGAATAAACTGTTGATACACACGACTTGTATAGATCTCAAAGGAATTATGGTAAGTGATAAAAGTCATTCCCAAAAGGTTACAGAGTATATTATTCCATTTATATAACATTCCTGAAATCACAAAACTGGAAAGCAAATTAGAAGTTTCCAGGGACAGGAAGGTAAGGGGAAGGAGATGGCTGTGGCTATAAAAAAGTAAAACAAGGGATCATTCTAGTGATGGAACAATTTTGTATCTTAACTGTTGTATAGTGCTTATGAAACTCACATGTGTGATAAAATTATATAGGCTAAACACACACAGAAATAAGAGCATGTAAACTGGTAAAATATAAATAAAGCCTCTGGACCTAGACTGTGACATTATATGACAGTTATGCAAAATGTTACTCCTGGGAGAAACCAGGTGAAGGGTATACAGGACCTCTCTATATACTATTTTTTTTTGCAACTTCTTGTGAATCTATTATTTCAAAATGTTAAAAGTTCATAGAACTGTATACCAAAAGTCAATTTTACTATTTTAAGATATAAAAATTAAAGTTACAAAAGTAATATTATAGGAACACATTTTCTACAACTGTGACTCTCTAGCAAAGGTATATATTAGCATGACTTATGGAACTTAAAAAATATATGATAAGTCTCAGACGAGACCTGGGCATCTGACTCTGTGATCAGTGTACCATTTTTAAAATGGGGGCATAATAAACACACATGAATATTAACACTCTTTGTAGGTTGTGGGATCATAAGTAATTATAATTTCTTACTTGGCTATAATAAATGTGAATTTTTGTGCAATAAAAATAACAAAAACTTTTTTTAAAAAATTCAGTTCATTCTAGCTGGTATCTCTAAAGAGTCAGACATGACTTAGCAACTAAACAACAACAAACAACTACTCCTAGTTTCATGCCATCTGTGAATTTGATGAGATGATCTTCTCTGTTCTCATCTATATCATTTATAAAAAATGTCAATCAAAACAAAGTCCACTGGCAGTCTACTAGAAATCTCTTTCTTGTCTGGTAATGATCAGCAATATTTGTCATCAATTTTACCTAAGATCTACTCAGATTCTACTTTATCTAATTTACTATTTTTCATCATTTCCATAGAATGACATTTTCATGCTTTGCTGATGTTCAAATATACAATGTCTACCACATTTCCCTGGTTTGTCACTCCAAAGTGAGTCTGAACCATTACTCTGGTATTTAAAGGATATTTAACAATATTACCTTTTCTTCTGCTGAGCACAGACTATGCCTTTTATTTCCTTGCAAACTCCAGAGCAACCCCTTCAATTCTATTCATTCAACAAATATTCACTGACACCTACAACATCCAGGTACTATTACACCTTCATTAGTGTAAAGTAATAATTAAGTATTCACAACAATATTCCCTCAACAGTCAACTCTGAACAAACTAGCCATCTGCCCTGTTTGGGGCTATACTGCCCTTCCTATTACTCATCCCATCCAAAGCTTGAAAGACTGTCACTGACCCTTATCCAATCACTACATATACTTTTACAAGATTTTGAGAATGACTGAACTACCATACCATGATTACCTTTTCTAGAAATCTCTCTCCTTCCACTGGGTTCTCACAGTGTCTTAATAATAGCATTCTTATATTACTCAGTATATTCTACTTTGTATTATTCTTATCTGCCTGCATGTCTTATCTTGTCCCCTAGGTCATAAGCTTCCTGAGGGCAGGAATCCTGGCTTATTCAGCTCTGGAGATCCAGTAAATTTTTACTCAGTGTGAGACCTGGCAATGCTGAGTGAATAATCAATAAAGAGAATAGCAGCCCCTTAAGGCAGCAGTTGTCAGGCTTACCTGCACCTCCACCAACCAGTCCACAAGAATGGCCCTCATGCCACTGTCGATATCAGTCTGCCCGGTCATATAATTTTTAAGTATAAACTTTTCCTGGCAGTAAGAAAGAAAAATTAACAGATAAACTCTTCTTGTAGTTCAAAATATAACTTAGGAAAAGCTATAAGCAACTAATATTTAAAAACAAATTATAACTTAAGTAATTTCTTCACAGTTCTAACTCATTATTTTTAGCTGGTATCAAATAGAGGCAGAGCAAAGTATCTTTTCCCAGACAAGGTCAGTTATCCTTGGGAAATGAACACACATGATATTCAAGTGTCAGGGTGGATATTGCAGAGTCTAGCAGAATATGAAATATAGGCAGGAATACCCCTATGACTATAGATGAATACCAACAAGATTCTGCCCCTTCTTTGCAATTCAATCAAAAGCACAATACCATGCTGTATAGAGGAGTCGTTCTCAAACTTTAACATACATATTTGAAAGATACTTGAGGATCTTTCCTTACTCCTTCGAAGACACGTACTCCTTGGAAGAAAAGTTATGACCAACCTAGACAGCATACTGAAAAGCAGAGACATTACTTTGCCAACAAAGGTCCGTCTAGTCAAGGCTATGGTTTTTCCAGTGGTCATGTATGGATGTGAGAGTTGGACTGTGAAGAAAGCTGAGTGCCAAAGAACTGATGCTTTTGAACTGTGGTGTTGGAGAAGACTCTTGAGAGTCCCTTGGACTGCAAGGAGATCCAACCAGTCCATTGTAAAGGAGAGCAGTGTTCATTGGAAGAACTGATGCTGAAGCTGAAACTGCAGTACTTTGGCCACCTCATGTGAAGAGCTGACTCATTGGAAAAGACTCTGATGCTGGGAGGGATTGGGGGCAGGAGGAGAAGGGGATGACAGAGGATGAGATGGCTGGATGGTATCACCGACTCAAGGGACATGAGTTTGAGTGAACTCCGGGAGTTGGTGATGGACAGGGAGGCCTGGCCTGCTGAAATTAATGGGATCGCACAGAGTCAGACACGACTGAGCAACTGAACTGAACTGATGGACCTATCAGAGCATCTCAAGAAGCATTAAAATGTAGAGGCTTTGGAGAGAGACCACCCCTCTCTTAGGGCTTCCCAGGTGGTGATAGTGGTAAAACAAACAAACAAAAAAACCCACCTGCCAATGCAGGAGACATAAGAGATGTGCGTTTGATCCTTGGGTCAGGAATATCCCCTGGAGGATCTAATATTTTTGCCTGGAGAATCCCATGCACAAAGGAGCCTGGTGGGCTACAGTCTATAGGGTCTCAAAGAGTCAGACATGACTGAATGACTTAGCACACATGCACCCCTCTCTTGGAATATCTGAGAGGTGGTCTGTCATTGTAAGGCTACTGTGCAGCAGGAAAGGAATGGTCATCCTTTGAGTTCCGAGTGTGTCTGCCATCACACCCATTTTGAGTCAGAGGCATTCCTGCAAGATGCAACAGAACTCAAAAAGAGCTCAGACTATGAAACAAGAGTGCAAGAGTGGCTTCTCGCCATTGAAAGGAGCAGCCATGAAGGAGAGACCCCCTAGGGAAAGGTCATGCTTACTATGAAATCCCCAGGACCATAGGGAGGCAGCACTGATATGATAGCTTTGCAAGACAGGTAGAAAAACAGGCAGCTGACAAGCATGAATGAAACAAGCAAGGCCAGACAGAGAGCAGTAGTCTGCTCAGCGATACAATATTACCTGTGCAGTGCCAGACCATCAGGAGCAGTTTTGAAGATGAGATGGGAAGTCTCCTTGCTTTTACAGGACCTCTGTGTTGCCTCCCGGCATTCTCATCCTCATATGGGCGAGCGGCCCCCTCTGGAGTTGTGCAGCCCACGGCCTGCACGTCTTCCTTCCCCAGAGGCAGTGATGCTAGGGAACGAATGCTGGGGTTGATAATCAGTTGAATCACGACTCCTCACTTTCCAGAGGACGTAAAGCCAAGCTCTTCACCTGAGTGAGATTCTGTTTCTTTCTTCAGTGAAAATAGCAGAGAACACCCACTTTTCTCTCCACGTGTGGAGGTTTGATAAGTTATCTGAGAAGTTTGAGCACTGCAAAGAATTATTGGTTAGATCTGCAAAAAAAAAAAAAAGCCCGTGATGGATTGTTCATCAGAAACTAGGCTAGTATGAGCTATATGCTCACTAAGTCATGTCTGATTCTTTGAGACCCTATGGACTGCAGCCCACCAGGCTCCTCTGTCCATGGGATTCTTCAGGCAAGAATATTGGTGTGGGTTGCCATTTCCTTCTCCAGGGGATATTCCTGACCCAGGGATCCAACCCACATCTCCTGTGTCTCCTGCACTGCAGGCAGATTCTTTACCCATGGAAACAATGAAATCTAGAAGAAAAAAAAAAAAAAGGTACAAGAAAGACACTGTATTCACAGATTGCACTGCAAGTTCTAGTACAATGATAATTACATTCTCAATGTGTAAGCACTGATCACTGTTAATTGAAAATGTGGTTTTGCCATATTAGTGAGAACAAGATGTTAATAAGTAGTGTGGATCNAAAAAAAAAAAAAGGTACAAGAAAGACACTGTATTCACAGATTGCACTGCAAGTTCTAGTACAATGATAATTACATTCTCAATGTGTAAGCACTGATCACTGTTAATTGAAAATGTGGTTTTGCCATATTAGTGAGAACAAGATGTTAATAAGTAGTGTGGATCACAATAAACTGTGGAAAATTCTTCAAGAAATGGGAGTACCAGACCACCTGACTTGCCTCTTGAGAAATCTGTGTGCAGGTCAGGAGGCAACAGTTAGAACTGAACATGGAACAACAGACTGGTTCCAAATAGGAAAAGGAGTANGGAGGTCAGAACAAGGATAATGGGAATTGTCCTGATACTCAGAGAAGGACAGGAACAATAGAGATCATGCATTTCAGTTCTCTTCCTTCATAAATATGGACACATAGCCAAACTAGAAGAGAAACCACTTTTTCCGGCATTTCTGTAATGACTATATCCAGTGAGACCTTGATAGAAGCAGGTTGCTACTAGCCTCCGCAGTTTATTTCATTTATCTATCCATCTAGCTGTTGCTTAGTTAGTGACAGAGAAGGCACCTCCTCACTTGTGCAGCTGTGCCTACTCTGAAGTTCGCTAATGTGTGTCTGTGTACCTTGAAGTCAGGGTGAGTGCTGCCTGTGTACACGTGGCCTGGCAGAGTTCCTGCACATGCCTCTCATAGCTGCTGGCTTTACCATGTCAAAGGGAGAGAGAACACTGAGCTGAGCTTGTTCACTGACAGAGTTTTTGTCGGGGGAGGTGCAGAGTAGGGGGTGTCTGGGTTTGGTTGGTAGAGGCTCTTCAGGTATTTTGAGAGCAGTCAATACAGAGTCTTGAGACCAACTGAGGGATAAACTCTGTCGTGTGGCTCACTGATCGGACACCTGTCCCTTGGGCTTTCAGGTGAGAACTGAGGCACAGGCAGAGTCCAAGGTTGGAAGGATTACTGGAGAGTTAAATAATAAGTTTGAATGAAGTCTGCAGCTTATCCCTGCCGCAGATGCATCAGTGAGATGCTATATTCAGCTGATGCGTTTACAGTGTTAGCCACCCGGCTAGATGGATCAGCTTATTCACTCACTCAAAGCACAGTATTCAAAGGGTGCCTATTATAGGGAAAGTGGTGATACTGCCCCTCAAAGCCTTTTGGGGGAAGGAGGGAGAACAGACAGGAGTCCCATCATAAAACAGATGATCCCTAATCTAAACAGTAATATCATTTTATGTTAAAATAGATATCTTTTTAATGTCCCAAGGTTTGGGAAGGCAAAATGTGACACTAAATTCTTAGGACTTGCTATTTTGAGGTTTTCAAGAAGATGAAACAGAATGTGAGAAAAGCGTAGCTTTTCATATTCAATTTGCAAAATCTCCCTGAATGCAGGGCACTGAGCTCCTCTGAGGACTAAGGGCTGGGTCCNCCCTTGGACTGCAAGGAGATCCAACCAGTCCATTCTGAAGATCAGCCCTGGGATTTCTTTGGAAGGAATGATGCTAAAGCTGAAACTCCAGTACTTTGGCCACCTCATGCGAAGAGTTGACTCATTGGAAAAGACTCTGATGCTGGGAGAGATTGGGGGCAGGAGGAGTAGGGGACGACAGAGGATGAGATGACTGGATGGCATCAAGGACTCGATGGACGTGAGTCTGAGTGAACTCCGGGAGTTGGGGATGGACAGGGAGGCCTGGCGTGCTGCAATTCATGGGGTCGCAAAGAGTTGGACACGACTGAGTGACTGAACTGAACTGAGATCTTTAAAATTTAGAAAGTCTGGGGTGAGGTTAGGTTTCTGCATTTCTAACAAGATCTTAAGCGAAACCAATACTGCTGAGCTAAGGCCCACACTTTTAGTATAGCAAAATTATTTCTTGATTCTTCCAAGATATAGTAGACAAAGTACAGGCTCTGGAGTCAGTTTATCTATTACCACGTCTCTAGAGAGAAGATGAGACATTCATCATTCCTCTTATGAATGGCCTGCTAAAATTCTAGTTAGTACATAACCCTGGTCCCATCCGTTCCACTGAGAGAGAGAAGAAAATTTGGAATTGATGAACATTAGTGGTAAAGGAGACTGGCAGATTTGAAAGGAGAAAGAAAATTTCACCAGGTTGGAGAGCTGGAACAGAGTCTGGTTTTACATGCAACTCCAGAAAACTGCATAGAGAAGGGGAAAGATCTCTTAAGTCACTCAGAAAGAGCTTGCTTAACAATTTTTGTGTCTGAGATTAGCTCCTAAGTAATTGGTGCAGGCTTATGGTTTCTAAGGTAATCAGACTCTAGTTCATATCCCAGATCTACTACACACTAGTTGTTTTGACTGAGCAGTTTTCCCCCAACTATAAAAAGGAGATAATAATACCTACCATCATGAAACTATTGGGAGAATTAAGCAAGATAATGTTTATAAATCCTTTAGCACAATGTTTAACTCATAGTGTGCTACCAGGAGACATCAGTTGCTACTGTTGTTATTTTCCTCATCATTATTATCTCCCCTCTAAAGCTGCATTTGAAGGATGTATGGTAAGGAAATGAGAACTAGAAAATCATTTCCCCTCACCCCATCCCCTACATACCTCTCTTTTCTTCATGTAACTGAAGATATCCTTAGCATATACTGAGCTGAAAAGTGGGTCACTGCAGTCTATGTCAGTATTCCCCAGTGGGATCATCTGCTTGGAAATCATCAAAAAGACATATTAGGAAAAAGATTCCAAGAGAAGCTTAGCACACACACATAAAAAATTACTCCTTTCTTCCCACTTTTGTCTTCAGCTCAAGCCTTTGCCCTGTAATCTGCATACTGTTGAGTAACCAAGAAATACTTAATCATTGTACATACCTGCTCTGCCCTAAGAACCAGGCACTATTATTACAGGTAAGCACAAGATTCTCCAAGAAAGACATTGTGATCTTACAATCTTCCAGCTTATGTCACCTGTTATGTTTCAATGCTTTGATCAGGCCCAGTTCATCTTGTTAGCCTTTTCCTCCCTTCTATACCTTTAACCAGGTTATTTTGCCTACATCCAGGTTGTTTCTCCTCCCAGGTACCAAACCTCATCTCATTTTCCTTCTAATTTACAACTTATAAACCATCTTCCTTGGAAGACGCCTCTGTGAATTTAACTCTTTAGCTAAGGTCCTATGTAATGCAGATTGCAATTACTAAGAAAGGCAATTTCCTGAAATTGTCTAACCACTACTGAAATACACACACACACACACAGAGTATTCCAGACCCTTGAGGGTGTCCCTGGAATAAATACTTTCTAGTGGCTCAGGTATATCACTATGCCAATTGTGAAGTCAAGAGATTCTACAAGGCCAGTTTGGTTTAATATCACTTACTATATATAACTCAACTTCCCTGGTGGCTCAGATGGTAAAGTGTCTGTCTACAATGCAGGAGACCCGGGTTCGATCCCTGGGTTGGGAAGATCCCCTGAAGAAGGAAATGGCAAGCCACTCCAGGACTATTGCCTGGAAAATCCCATGGACAGAGGAGCCTGGTAGGCTACAGTCCATGGAGTCGCAAAGAGTTGGACACGACTGAGCGACTTCACTCACTCATATATAACTCAATTGCTTAGGAAGGCAAAAAAAACTCTTTGCTAGCAGCCACCTCCAAGACAAGAAAGAACACTTCATCTAATTTAAGAAGAAAGAAAGCAGAATACCTCCTGCTGTGATCTCTTGTCACAAGATGAGAAAGGTTTGTCGGAATTGGATTCACAAGTACTGGACTTGCTTATGGTGATGGTGTTGGACAAGCCTGTTCCAGATTCAGGGGTGGTGGTGGATACATCTGGGCTGGTTTCAAGTTGGAGGGTGCAATCTTTGAGAAAGGGGTCTTCTTTGTGAGTGAGAGTCTTTTGCAAGGCCAATGGCTCCTTCCAGACAGCCTCCTTCTCAATCGTGGAACTCTCCTGCAAGGCCAAGGACTCCCTCAGGATGGTCTCCTTTTTAATGCTGGGCTTCTCCTGCAAGGCCTGTAGCTGCTTAATAATGCACTCTTCTTCACTGGTGATGTTCTCTTGCAAGGTCGACTGCTTTTTCAAGAGGAACACCTCCCCCTGAGCAGTGGGCTGCTTCTTAAAAGATGATTGTCCCTCTATGCTGGCTGCTGCCTCGGGGGAGAGGTTTTCCTTCAGAATCAATGGTTTCTCGAAAAAGAATTTCTCTTCAGTGGTGCTTTTCTTCTGCAAAGCCAACAGCATCTTCGAGAAGTCCACTTCGGTATCAGTCTTCTGCAAGACCAAGGACTTCCCCATGGTCAACTGTTCTTTGATATATGATTCTTCTTTAATGGCGATATTCTCCTGTAAGGTCAATGGCTTCTTTGAGAGGGATGCCTGTTGCAGAGAGGTGTGTTTCTCTTTCAATACAGATGGATCCTGGAAGAGGAGCCCCTCTTCAGTTGTAGACTTATTTTTTAAGGGCAACAACTTCTTAAAGAGTGACTCATCTTCAGAAGTGGTCTTCTCTATGACCGTGTTCCACTGAGTGATTTGCCTCATTTTTGGAGATAATGTTGTCTTGGTAAGAACTGCCTCATCAGTTGAAGACTTCTTCCTAGATGATACTGGCATCATAAAGGAATTCTTACCAATCATATTCTGCAACCCCAACAGTTCTTGCCAGATAGACATTATTGTTTGAGTGGCACACGTTTGCTTCATTAAAGATAATGAATCCTCGTTAGAGACTGCCACATTTGTTGTCTGTGTCTTCCTAAATGACAGTGGCTCCATAATACATTCAACTTTACTATCTATTCTCTCCTGTAATGCCCATGGCTTTTCCAAGGGGGCCACATCCCCCTGAGTGGTGTGCTTCTCTTGCAGTGCAGATGGTTCCTTCAAGAGGAACTCCACCTCAGTGGTAGGCTCCTTAATGAGTGATTTCTCTTCAGAAATGGTCTGCAATACTGGTGGCTTGATCAAACAGGACTTACCCTGAGTAGTACATTTCTTTAAAGATAACAGCATATTGGTGGGGGTTGCCTCCCCAATGGTAAACTTCTTAAAAGTTAAAGTCTCCTTTTTAAGTGATTCCTCCTCAGCTGGAGTCTTTTGCAAGACCAAGGGCTTCTTCAAGATGGATGCCTCCTCTAGAATGGTGTGCTTCTCCTGCAATGCTGATGGCTTTTGGAAAAGGGATTCCTTAGTGGTAGGCGGCTTCTTAAAGGGTAATGGCTCCTTAATGAGCAACTTCTCTTCAGATGTGAAGTTCTGCAATACTAGTGGCTCCCTCAAGTGGTACATCTTCCCCTGAGTAGTACACTTCCTCTTTAAAGGTAGTAGTTTCTTGGGAAGTGTTGCCTCCTCAGTAGTATCTATCTTCCTAAAGGAAAGTGGCTCCATAAGAAAATCATCATCATCTTTCTTCTGCAATGCCCATGGCTTCTTCAAAAGTGTCACTGCTCCATCATTGGTATGGTTCTCTTGAAACACTGAGAGGTCCTGGAAGAGGGACTCCTTAGGGGTAGGCTTCTTTTTAAAGGACAGTAACTGGCTAATGAGTGCCTTCTCTCCAGGGGTGGTCTTCTCCACGTAGGTCATCTTCCTCATCCTCTGAGTAGTGCACGTTTTCTTTAAAGATAATAGCCTCATGGTGAAGGTTGTCTCCTCAGTGGTAGATTGCTTCTTAAAAGCCAATGGTTCCTTAAAAAGTGATTTCTCTTCAGTGTCAATCTTCTCCTGAAAGGCCAATGATTTCAAGATGGATATTTCTTGTTCAGAGGTGTGCTTTTCTTGCAATGCAGGTGGTTCCTGGAAAAAGGACTCCTTCTCAGCAGTAGGCTTTCTCTTAAAAGACTCCTTAGTGAGTGGCTTTTCTTCAGAGGTGGTCTTCTGCAGTACTAGAGGATCTTTCCTACAGGACATCTCCCTCTGAGTGGTATACTTTTTCTTTAAAGATGATAATGGGTTGGTGAAGGTTGTTTCCTCAGTTTTAGGCTTCTTCCTAACATTCTGGAGCTCCATAAAGGAAGAATACTCTTCAACAATGACGTCCTGCAAGGCCAACTCCTCCCCCAAGCAAGACTGTTTTCCCTGATATGGGCACATATTCTTTAAGGATAATGTCCTGTTGGTGATGGCTGCCTCCTCGGTTTTACGCTTCTTCCCAAAAGTCATTGGCTGTACATCACTGTCACTCTTCCCCTGCAAGGACAGTGGCTTCTGCAAGAGGGACATTACCCCCTGATTTGTGCACTTCTTTGAAGATAATGACCTCTTCATGAGGACTGCATCCTCAGAAGTGGGTTCCTCTTTTAAAATGAATGGCTCTTTGAAAAGAGATGCTTCCTCAGTATTGGGTGTCTTGGAGCTGGTAGACATATCCAGAGTGAGCAGATAATCTATTATGTTTGGCACCATGGTAATTGAGGCTACTATTGGTGAGAGTTCCACTTTACATCTGCAAAGGAAACAATGTCTGGGTGAGAAGAATGTAGTTCCTAGAATCCTTACCTATCATTTCATTTTGTCACTACACTTACTGAATGTATGGTAAGGGAAAGGACTGCAACCCCAAGAGACAGACTAGAGGGTAAAAATCAATGGGTAACATAGTAAATCTACTAAGTAGCATAGTGTATAGTTTCTATGATCTACGTCCTCACACTTTTCTAAAAAAATTCCCCCTGAAATCCTTATCTTGCTTTTTCATATATGACATTACCTTTATCTATATAAAAAGGCTTTTATTATAATACTTAGCACATTGTATGAGTGATTTGCTTATGTATCAGTTTCTCTCACTAGTTGCATTTGTCTCTGTCTATCAGCACTAGGCATCTGGTGAAATTCAGATTGAAATTAATATTATTTGAAGGCTTATGAGAGATGATTATAAAAGAGAGGCTTATAAAAGGCTTATGAAAGCTTATAAGAGAAAGTTGGTCTGGTACTTAATGTTCATGGTATCTAGTCATATTCTCTTCACCCTAGGCTATTCACAAGATGCTTTCCCAGTAAAGGTAATAAAAAGACCAAAATAAACATTTGTTGACATGTGTTAGATGCAAAGCTTTGTTTTGAATAGGACTTCACTTCAATTAGAATGATTAACCTGGTGTGACCAAA
>SJYX01020686.1:213880-243407 GCA_006410675.1 Oreotragus oreotragus
GTGGTACATATACACAATGGAGTATTACTCAGCCATTAAAAAGAATACATTTGAATCAGTTCTAATAAGATGGATGAAACTGGAACCGATTATACAGAGTGAAGTAAGCCAGAAAGAAAAACACCAATACAGTATACTAACACATATATATGGAATTTAGAAAGATGGTAATGAGGACCCTGTATGCAAGACAGCAAAAGAGACACAGATGTGTAGAATGGACTTTGGACTCTGAGGGAGAGGGAGAGGGACAGGGTGGGATGATTTGGGAGCATAGCATTGAAATATGTATACTATCATGTAAGAAATGAATCGCCAGTCTATGTAGGATGCAGGATGCTTGGGGCTGGTGTATGGGGATGATCCAGAGGGATGATGTGGGGTGGGCGGTGGGAGGGGGGTTCATGTTTGGGAGTTTGTGTACACCCGTGGCGGATTCATGTCAATGTATGCCAAAACCAATACAGTACTGTAAAGTAAAATAAAGTAAAATGGAAGGTCTAAATAAATAAATAAATAATGTTAATAATAGGTGAACCTATGTAAAGGGTATATGTGTGTTTTTTGTATTATTCTTTTCGCAACTTATTATAAACGAAATTATTTCCAAATGAAATATAAAACACTATGCCTTTGTATCATCATATTATAATAAGCTACTACAATCCAGCAGGGAATTCCTTCTTAGGCCCTCGGGTTGTTGTCCACTTCTGCTCTTCAAACAGTTTGGCACAGTTTGTATTCGAATTTCACGTAAAGATTTACAAACTCCTTCTGTTTCCAGCCGAGATCCACAATTGGAAAAGATTTGCATTCTTGGCAAGAGAGAGGTGGAGACTTTAATTCCCAGAGTGAAAGTTTCTACTTGTCATATGTGAAGGTTCAAAACACTAATATTTTCAGATCTAAGCTCAAGGCGTCCTTTACCAGTATTTCCCCATAATTTTTTCACCGAGAGATAGGAAAATAGAGATGAAAATCCTACTGACAAAACATAATTTAGGAAAAAGACCTTATCTCCTCATCCAATGGCTCAGGATCAGCTCTAACAAATCAAAAGTCCTTCCCATGCTGGAAGGATAAAGGAAAGGGAAAAAAGAAAACTCACAGCAGACTAAATAACTAAAACAGATCAGCTCCTTTGGCCAGCCAGAACCTCACTGTGGTGAATGCTGAGGAGAAGACAGATATGCGGACATGAAGACACAGTAATACTGACAAGAAGCAGCAAATCATCATAAAGGGAATCCCCAAAATTCAGATGACAGGAAGAAGCAAATCATCATAAAAGGAATCCCCAAAATTCAGAGAGAAAGGAGTCCTCAACCCTCAAAGAGATGAGCTCAGACATCTGCAGAAATGTTCAATCCTGGAATGACTTAGGTATATTGTAATGACGGAACTTTCTCTAGAAAGCACCAAAGACAATTCAAAATGAGTAGAACTTGAAGGCCAAAGGGCAAATGGGCTTTCTGAGCTTCTGAAAAGCTAGAGGCAGAGATACTTCCCAGGGATGCCTTGCTTTTCCTACCCTGGAGGAGTATGTGACCTAACAGATGGGTGAATTCAGTTGGAGAACCAGGAGAGTCCTAGCATGTATTTTCTATTAATTTGTTTGTTCTTTATCGATGATGACATAAATTTCACAAATAAAAAAGTACTGAGACACAACAGGAAAGCTTCTCATATGCTGTTAGAACTTTTCTTTGCACTGCCATCAGGGACTCTGGAGGCCTAGGGAAGCTACGCTAAGATAGGCTGCATCTGCTCCTGACTTATGTGGTTCCCTTATCTCAACAAAGTTTCAAGAGCCATGGTAAAATAAGTCAGGAAATGAATCTAACTTTACAGGTCTGTGTGGGAGGCAGCTCTTTCAACCAGTATATAGTAAATCTGATTATGCAGGAAGCTGTAACACAATTACACATGTCGTAATCTGCGTGGGGGAAAGACTGGTTTAACACAAAAGTGGTCACATGGCATCTAAAGAGCAGAGATATAAAGGAGAGAACTTTGCCAATGCTTATCCAACCCTGCCCAAGGCAGTAAAATATTATCTAGTAAATGTAAGAATTCTGGTAGCCACAAAATAACACTCTATTATAGAGGGCAGGACAGGCCTCACTAGGGTTCTCTGTATCCTAGATGAAACAGACTTCAAAACCAACACTAGCCATGTCTTCATCTGTAAAGGGGTTATAGTTTTAGTGTCTGCCTCATAGGATTTTATGAGTATTAAGTGGGTGGATACATGGGACAATGCTTAGAATAGTGCCTGCTGCTGCTGCTAAGTCACTTCAGTCGTGTCCGACTCTGTGCGACCCCATAGACGGCAGCCCACCAGGCNGTAAAGGGGTTATAGTTTTAGTGTCTGCCTCATAGGATTTTATGAGTATTAAGTGGGTGGATACATGGGACAATGCTTAGAATAGTGCCTGCTGCTGCTGCTAAGTCACTTCAGTCGTGTCCGACTCTGTGCGACCCCATAGACGGCAGCCCACCAGGCTCTGCCATCCCTGGGATGTGGTAAACACTCAGGAGGTATCAGTTATTACTGATTTCTAAGACCAAAGGTTATCCATATTCAATTAGTAACATTCTAACTATTAAATTTTATTTTTTGCTAGTACCTTGATAATACCAGAAGGGAGGTAACTTGGAAGTAAACTCAATAATTCTAGTCACAATTGAGTTTCTAGATATCCTTAGTCGAAAACCAGATCATGGAACTGTGGTCATCAATGGTTCTGTACATCAGAGGTCAGTTTTGATTGCCACTATGACTGGGATGCTGCTGGAACTTAATGCCAGGGGCCAGGAATGCCGGTTGAATGACTGGGAGTTGCAAGGTGGTGCAACTCCCAGTCATTCAGTCCTACACAGTAGAAAAGCTGTCCTATTCAAAAATGCCCATAGTGCCTGAACTGATAAACACTGCCCTAGACTACAATGAACCCACCATAGTACTGACACTTGCCTCCAAGGCTGAGGCAGCCAGTCGAGCCATCTCTGGACTTTACCTAAATGCAAGATTCCATAGTTCTCATATCTATCTACAATTTCACATCTGATCATCATTCTGTCTGAGGCTTTCAGAGAGCTCCACCAATACAGATGGTATGTGCCAGCAGAAAAGCCCCTACAGTTACTGAAATTGGGTCACTGATTCCAAATAAAATTGGAATTGGCTCTCAGCATTCTACAGAGGGTCAGGGTTTGGTAAACTAGAAAGGTCCCTCAAGGAAGAGGTTGTTTGAACCTTATGCAACACCATAGGATTGAACTAGCATACTCACATTGGTGAGATCTTCAAAAGCTGATCTCTTTTTGAGTAGTCCCTGAGGTGAAGATGGAGATATCTTTGCTTGGTACTTCTCATCTTTCTAAAAAAGTAAAAAAGGTAAATGAGTATATCCAATTGTGAACAGTCTTTTCAGGAACTTCAGGTCATCTTTGGAGCTCGACAAGGAAATGCCTGAATCTCCAAGCAATTGGGAATGCCTATAATAAACCCTAATAAATTACAACAAAAGAAAGTTTTGGCACTCACTGCTGCTTAGAGTCCTTGAAAGAGGTAATAATCATTGATGATGGTGACAAGGCTGTGAGGAGACAGGACAACCTTCACTGTAACTCTTAAAATAAGCAAAATAGCTTAGTGAAACAAATTTTCTCTCTTACTCCTCTCATATCTATTGCTATCCTAGCCAAGATTAATCATGACCATCACCACCACCTTGCAACTCCCAGTCATTGATTTAATATGGCTTAATATGGATTGATTTAATATTGATTTAATTTCCCAGGTAAATTAGTTCAATAATTTAACAAAATTTAAGTGTCTCTTATGTTATGTAGTTGATTTAAGACATTCTCAATAAGGATAATCACACACATACCTAGATACTGATCCAGGATCAGTCCTTTACTAGCAATTGACCTTGGAAAAGTCACTTAATTTCTGAACCTCAAACTTCTCATCAGTAAAACTGGAAAGATGATCTACCTTATTTGAGGATCAAATAAGAGAATACATGTTTTTTAAAAGTCTATATAAGCTGTAAATGGGCAGAAATAGTATTTTTTAAATACATGGTCCAATGTGATTTTAAACCTCATAAGGAAAATTCTGTAGTTTAAGAAAGGAGTTTGGTAATTCATATTTATCCCTTTTAGTGTATACAAGGGAGGAATGGGGAAAAGGAAGCAGGGTGAATATTTTGGACCAAAGAGAGCTTTCTTTCTACCTAGTGTTTATCTGAAATGCCTTATTACACTACCAAATGAGCAAAACTATCTCTATGGGGTTAAAGGTTAAGGTAAACACACTGTAGGGTTTCTCTATTCCCTAACAGTTTTTGTTTGGTGAAAGTGTCCTATGTATCAGATTTCCTTTATGAATTGAGAACTCTGCCTTACCTTTGTCAGAGAGTTGTTATAATGTGAAACAGAACACTGAGGTCAGACCATTTATTTTCTCTGTTTCTCTCTTTACATTATGTACAGTTAGTACATAACACAGTAAGTGATTAGAAACTTAGAGAATTGGATTCATATTACAATAGACCAATTCTAGTACAGTGGAGCAATTCTGAAAGAGCTGAGAAGAATTACTTCTGTTTTTAACTGTTTAAGCTAAGAAATAAGTAAACTATTAGTCTTTCATCTAGTTTATGACAAATAATCCTAATGGAAATAATTAGCAAAGAATAAATTATTATTTTCTCACAAATTAGCTAAGAAATTAACTATGGTCTGCTATCCTACTATTTAATATTACTGGCAGAAATAACCAGCAGCAAATAAAATTAATGGTGAAATTAAATCCTATAAAATTTATATTTGCAAAATACACCCTGAGAAAGTTGGATTTGGAAAAATAACTGCCACAAAAGAAAATGTACAGTGGCAGAACTCTAATCATAAAATTTGATATGAACAAAAATTTGATCAATATAGCAAATCTTTCTTGCCAAATTTACATAGGAAAAACACACTTGTTTTCCCTAACCTCCGAGAAAACCATTTTAGTGAGACAAAAATGAAAATGATTAGAAAGTGTTTATCTGTGCTGAGAGAAAACCAATCAAGGAAATTAAATTGGCCTAATGATGTTTGCTCCAGGAAACACTTTCTTAGCAACAATTCATCAGTATTAGTAAAATTCTGATTAAAATATGACTGATGGCAAACACAGAACATCACAAGCTCCGAATGTCAATGTCAAACTATTCACAAGGTCAAAACAGCAGGCTCAAAATGGACCCATTCTTCAAATTTAATAGCTGTAAAAAGCATTATAATGCATTTGTTGACCTAATCATCATACTCTCCCCAGGATGTACTAAGCAGCCACCTGGCAAGGTGCTTTGAGCCTCTCAAAGAAAATAAGAGTTTAAATGGGACACTAGTGAGAACTGAGTATTGTTTGCTTTTGAAAGTTGTGGAGGACACCCTTCATCTTAGCCATGCACTTATGGGAAAGAAGAGTTTATGCTTTCTCCCCAAGTTATGATTTGCTGGTCTCCTCCAACTACAAGGTTTGCCATGCCTTCTCACTTTCTCAGATTAACCACACATATTCCAAAAGATATAGAGGGGAGGATAGGGACTAAGCCAACACAGAAAAGAGGCTAAATGAGACACTATTGGGAGGGACAGCTTGCTCTAACCTTTTCAGATGGTTCACGATCACTGGGCACAATGTTGGACTGAGATTTCCTAGTCTCACGTTTGGAGTGTTGGGATGGTAGTGGCAATGGCATTTCTTACAGATTCAGCAGCATCTATCCAAGGCAGGGCTGCAATCAGAAAAAGACTCTTTAAAATATTCACCAGAAACAGCACCGATTCTCTGGAGATCCTTGAGAAAACCCAGTCTCTCTATAACATCCCTAGGAGAAAACAGACTTCAATGTTAGCAGATCTGGGATCAAACCTTGGTTGTACCACACTTAACCATGGGCAAGTGACTTAACCTCCCTGGGCTTCAATTATCTCATCTGCAATATGGAGGTAAGTATACGCATCTTTGCAGGGCACTGTTCAAAGTAAATGAGATACTCTGTGTAAAAAGCCAAGCACAGTGCCTGCCACCCGCTGTGGGTACTGGGACTGTGGCCTAGCCCCTAGCTTAGGCCTAGGAACACTAGAGGAAAGTTAACAGTTGAAAATAATCAAGAACATGACAAATCATATAGTATGGAGGCTCACTGGTAGGGTTAATGTTCTTTAAAAGGCATGGGGTCCTGGCCCCAGCAATAATGATGCTACAGAGAAGGCAAAAGAATGCACTGCACACACACACACACACACACAAATGCAGAATAGGCCAGAGGGTATTCTAGGCTGTATTCAATCAAGAAACTGCAGTCCAGTTTCAGACATCTGGTAAAAAAAAAAAAAAATCAAATCAAAAGATAATACTGGTGGGAAAAAAAAAGATAATAGCAGAAGGAACTTACTTGGTGAAACTCATTTGACATATAAAATTTAACAGTCATTACAGAACTTAGGAGAGTCCTACCTTCACCCCACCTCAATGTTGGACCCCATTCTATACTCCTTAAGGTTCTTTTAGCTTGTGAGTTCTCAAACTAAACTAAGAACTCACTATCATAACTTATGATATACTTAAGTGTCTTATGTTATGATACACTTAAGTGTCTTACAAGCACATTAGGAGGAACCAGTTCTTGAATATAAAAGAGACCCTTCCCACTCAGATACAACTGCTCTTCTGAACCCACCCATATTCAGTCTCCAAGTTCAATGACATTTGACAAAGAACAAGCTTCCATAAGAGAGACCCTCAAGGCAATGCAACAAATTTATGTACAAGATACATCAGGCAATGGAGACAAACACAAATAAATCATGGATCTTATCCTAGAAGTATTCACAGGCACAGCTCTACCAGCAACATATAAATGTGACAAATGATTTAATAACAGCCATTCGGAGAAGGCAATGGCACCCCACTCCAGTACTCTTGCCTGGAAAAATCCGGAGTAGCGGCTGTGGTCCATGGGGTCGCTACGAGTCAGACACGACTGAGCGACTTCACTTTCCCTTTTCACTTTCATGCACTGGAGAAGGAAATGGCAACCCACTCCAGTGTTCTTGCCTGGATAATCCCAGGGACGGGGGAGCCTGGTGGGCTGCCGTCTACGGGGTTGCACAGAGTCGGCCACGACTGAAGCAACTTAGCAGCAGCAGCAGACACAAAGTACTTTAGAAACATAACGCAAAGTCAGTAATCTTATGGGAGACAGGGGGTGGAGGAAGGCTTCACAGAGGAGACTATATTTGATCTGGACTTTATATGATAAAAAGGTTCCCAAGTAGACAGGTGAGCTTTCCAGGCAAAGAAAGCCAGAGCCCAGGCAGAGGCTTGAACGTGTAAAGCACAGCAGGTTTGGAAACATCCAAGTTGCCCAGAGTGTGAAGTATAATGTGTTGGGAGGAGTTAGAAAGAGGCTGAGAGCTAAGCTGGGACCATGCTGTGAAGACTGCAGAGAAGATTGCAGTTTGAGAGAAAGGTTGAAGAAAAGAGAAAGGCTAACTTGGGTTTTGCTTTGGATGGACAATATTAAACATTTTGTTGGCGAGGAAAAGTCAGGACAAATAAGTGCCTTCACATTTATTATGTCAGTTAATCCTCCCCAAGCTGTGAGGGTAAGCAGGGCAAGTACAATTCTTTCCACTTCATAGCCTCAGATGAATTAAAAGTTATTTACCACACAGAACAAACTATTAAGCAGCATAGATCACCCAGCTCTTTTCAGGGCTCTTTTCTAAAATACCATGAAGTCTCTCTGGTTGTATGTGAAAAAATTCCAAAACAGCCCACAGAACAAAGCGAAACGCCACAGAGTGGTAGTATGAGGAGTATTGAGTTAGAATGACCACAGACTTCTTTTTAAAGAAGCAACTGGGCTTCTAAATCAGCCAATTTAGCATCTTTGAGCCTCAGTTTCCTTATTTGCAAAAGAGCTATGTACCACCTCTTACTTGCAGAGGTATCGTATGGCTCAAATGTAAATTTGCACATGCAAAGCTTAACCTGGTATGTCCTCAGAATAAATGGTGCGTCTTACTCTCCTTCTCTTCCTCCAAATCCAAACCCATTTTCCATCTCATCCTTCAAAACTCAGCCAAGCAGAAATAAAGCTAAATCGAGTGAACCTAGCCTTAAATGGACTGTATGAAAACCACTCACTCCATTATTATTGTTCACACCTCATACAATTCTTTACGGATGACCAAAGACTTGGGTTCTGAAATCTTTATCTTTCAACTGGAAAGAAAACAATTGAACTGGAGTCAACAGGCCAGAAAACTTTTGGCTGATGACATCACAGCATGACTAAACCTCAGAGAAAATCAGTTTTCAGATGATGGTCATTTATCACTTTCATTATCCTGAACAATAATCTGGCTTAAGTAACTAATTTCCCTGCCACTAGGAGAGGGGAGGGGATTATACCACCAAAAGCATGTTTTCATAAAAGGACACTCTGCAGAACACTCTCAACTTCTACTACCTACAGAATCCTTAGCCTTACTCAGACAAGAAAATTAGAACCCTCTCCACTTTCCAGACTTTCCTTCTCCACTACATACACACTGATGAGTGTTAAAGGCTCTATCCCAGGGCTGGTGTTGAAACCCACACAGGGACAAGTTGGCTTGTTCAGAAGCCCAATTGCTCATAGTCCAAAACTGTAGATAGGACAGTCTCAGGAAACAGTAGCAACTTCTTTTTATATACATAAGGCAGATTACAGACAGCAAGACACTGGGAGAGAAAGCAGGATGATGTCAATGAAAGCAGCACTGAGCTGGGGAGGATGCCTAAAGTGTAGTTCTGATCCTGTCCCTAGCTGGCTGAGTGACACTGGATGGTAAAGGTCCCTTTACCATCTCCAGGCTTCCTTCCTTCACCTAAGAAAATGAGATAGTGAGACCACAGTCTCCTGGACATTTAATCATCGTCAATGGGCCAGCAATATTGGCATCACCTGGGAGCTTGTTAGCAATTTAAACTCACTCCCCAAGCTGCTGCTGCTGCTAAGTCGCTTCAGTTGTGTCCGACTCTGTGCGACCCCACAGACGGCAGCCCACCAGGCTCCCTGGTCCCTGGGATTCTCCAGGCAAGAACATTGGAGTGGGCTGCCATTTCCTTCTCCAATGCATGAAAGTGAAAGTGAAGTTGCTCAGTCGTGTCCGACTCTTAGCGACCCCATGGACTGCAGCCCACCAGGCTCCTCCGTCCATGGGATTTTCCAGGCAAGAGTACTGGAGTGGGGTGCCATTGCCTTCTCCCATGCCCAAGCTAGGCTTTACCAAATCTGAAATTGGAAGTTAACTTCCCCTGGTGATTTGTATGCACTTTAAAGTTTAAGGAGCATTGTTCTTGGATCCCTTCAACCTCTGACATTTTAGGATTTCAGGAGGTCCACAGCAGAGAGCCATGGAAAGCCAGAGCTGGATGGGACTGAAGGTGAAATTAAGTCTCACCAGCTCTCTTCTATCACTAGCTAGTGGAGACAACGATGCTTCCCAGCTGGCGCAGTGGTGAGGCACTCGCCTGCCAATGCAGGAGACACAAGAGACTTGGGTTCGATCCCTGGGTCGGGAAGATCCCCAAGAGGAGGAAATGGCAACCCACTCCAGTATTCTTGCGTGTAAAATTACACGGATAGAGGAGCCTGGCAGGCTATAGTCCTTGAGGTCGCAAAGAGTCGGACACGACTGAGCACACAACTGACGGACTGACTGGAGACAAGGGAGAAAAGACACGTTTCCATCCCCCTTCGTACCCTTCAACCTGTTTAAGATATCCCTCACGTTGCATTCTCTAACTTAAGTACGTTTTGTAGGTTAAAGTGATCCTGTACAGCTTCACTTGTGAAAAGACTACAGACATGTACTCTAATTCAGGAATGCTGCAGTGGTAGCTCCATTTAAAAGCAGGGAACCAGTTTGGGTTTTGTTTGTTTGTTTTGCCTTCTCACCCTCTAATACACACTCCCTGCCCAACCTTGGACAGGACTCTCTCCGCAGACTGCTGACTGACAGGAGAAAGCAAAAGTTTCGTGGCAGGATGCATTCCGGCAAGTTACAGGGACTGGAGTGAGCCTCAAGGACCCACCCGCGGGCGACAGAGCCCGACATTCGAGTCAGCAGGACAAGTTCAAAGGCGCCTACCTCATGTCGAGATTGAGGGCAGAACAGGAAAGATCACGGACGCACTCCGAGGCCAGGTGAGGCCAGGGAAATGACCGGAGCTCCGCGTTGCAGCAGCCGGCGTCCGTCTCAATTTATCCACGCGAATTTTGAAAAGTACAGCCCAGGAAGAAGAGCATTGGTGATTGGCCAGCAGGGGCCAATCAGCGTGCCGCTGAGTCGCGCCAGCCTAGCAGGGAGGGGCAGGCTGAATATTCTCAAAGTGAACTCTGAGGCTAATAGACTTCCCAATGGGGCGTAGTTTCGAGTACCATTGGTTAGACCGGACTGGACTGACAAAGGGAGTACTGGGTCCCTTTAAAGATGTGTTTTTATTTAAATAACCCTGCCGGAAGACGGAGAGAGTGGCAGCATTATGTGAGCAATTAAAGTCCTGAGCAATTAAATAAGCTTTGGAGAATTGCCTGGCGATCCAGTGGGTTAAGACGCGCTGCTTTCTCTGCCCTGGCCCAGGTTCAGTCCTTGGTGGCGGAACCAAGATCCCAAAAACCGCAGGGCGGCCAAATAATAACAACAACAACAATAATAAGCTTTTATAGAGTCAAACGTTAACTCTTGCTGGCTTCACAAATGGCCTTGTGATGGAAGCAGAGCAGAAATTATTGCCCCGATTTTATGGATAGCACCCATAGTGCAGATAGCTGCTGCTGCTGCTAAGTCGCTTCAGTCGTGTCCGACTCTGTGCGACCCCATGGACTGCAGCCTACCAGGCTCCTCCGTCCATGGGATTTTCCAGGCAAGAGTACTGGAGTGGGGTGCCATTGCCTTCTCCAGTGCAGATAGCTAATAGTAGCTAAAACACTAATTGAGTGCTAACTCTTGCTGATTGCTATAACTTTTTAAATTGTTTTAAACATTGTCCCAAAAGGTAGGTACTTTTATTATTGCCATTTTACAGACATAAGAAAACTGTGGCTTGCTAATTGCATGCATGCTAAGTCACTTCAGTCGTGTCCGACTCTTTGTGAACCTATGGAGCCTGCCAGGCTCCTCTGTCCATGGGATTCTCCAGGCAAGAATACTGGAGTGGGTTGCCATGCCCTCCTCCAGGGGTCTTTCTGACCCAGGGATCGAATTCGTGTCTCCTGCAGCTCCTGCACTGCAGCCAGATTCTTTACCTCTGAGGCACTGGTGAAGCCCCATGCTTGCTAACTGCCCAATATCAAAATGCTGCATTGTGGCAAAGCAGGTACTACTATTGATATTCTCATTTATTTCATTAGTGCATTAATTAATTCAGTCAATATTTATTGAGCACCTGCTTTTGTCCAGGAGCTAGAAAAAAATATATGAGTAACTGGTAAAAGACTTGAAGAGTTTATCAC
Organism: Oreotragus oreotragus; assembly: GCA_006410675.1. Classification (NCBI taxonomy): domain Eukaryota; kingdom Metazoa; phylum Chordata; class Mammalia; order Artiodactyla; family Bovidae; genus Oreotragus; species Oreotragus oreotragus. Next base: position 225,457 of record SJYX01020686.1, read on the forward strand.
CCTGCTCTATGTTCTGAGGAAGGAAAGAGAAAAGTGGAGATGCCAGGAATAAAATCTAAGAATTCCTGCATATACAGATACTCTACTACTAAACTACATTTTTACATTTATTATTAGTCCATTCTCCTTTTACTGATAGTATCTCATAGCTTTTACATTAAAGGGAAAATAGTCACATGATCCCAGGCCCTTGTCTCTTTTTAATCTCTCTAGGTTATCACATATAAATCCATGACTTTAAATATCACCTAAAAGCTGGCCCTGAATTCCAGACTCATAAATCCAACTAATTATTCCACATCTCCTCTTGGATGTGGAATAATAGATATCTCAAACTCAACATATTCACAACCTCACCAAATCTGATCCTTCCTCCAATGGCCCCATTTCAGAAAGTGAAAGTGAAAGTGAAGTCGCTCAGTTGTGTCCGACTCTTTGCAACCCCATGAACTGTAGCCACCAGGCTCCTCCATCCATGGGATTCTCCAGGCAAGAATACTGGAGTGGGTTGCCATTTCCTTCTCCAGGGGATCTTCTTGACCCAGGGATCGAACCCAGGTCTCCCACATTGCAGGCAGATGCTGTAACCTCTGAGCCACCAGGGAAGCCCTATTTCAGAAACTGGTACCATATCAAGCCTGTTAATCAAGCCAGAAACCTGGGTATCATCCTTGATTCTATTCTTTTCCACCACCTTAACCTCCCAAATCCAATCCTTCAGCAAGTCCTGTTGATTCTACCTCAAAAATATATTTTATATCCATCCACTTCTCTCCATCTCCACTACTGTAACCTCTGAGCCACCAGGGAAGCCCTATTTCAGAAACTGGTACCATATCAAGCCTGTTAATCAAGCCAGAAACCTGGGTATCATCCTTGATTCTATTCTTTTCCACCACCTTAACCTCCCAAATCCAATCCTTCAGCAAGTCCTGTTGATTCTACCTCAAAAATATATTTTATATCCATCCACTTCTCTCCATCTCCACTACCACCATGATCTCTCAGTGGGACCACTGTCAAAAGCCTCCAAGCTGTTCTACCCCTTTCCAATCTGGCTCATCTCTAATGCAAATACAATACAATGATGTGATTAACCTTTTTAAAAAACAAAAATTATGTCCCTCTCCTGCTTTTGTAGTTACCCACAGAATTAAAATCCAAACTCCTTACCCTGGACTACAAGTCCCATCTATCTCACCAACCTCATTTCATACCACTCTCTTTCTCATTTACTCCATTCCAGCCATAATGATCTTCTTCCCAAACTTTGAATATACAGAAAATCACACTCTTCGGGATCTTCACACATGATGTTCCCATTGTCAGAAATATTCTTCCCTCTCTTCTTTAAATCACTTGTTTTTTTTCTTCATGCTTTAAAGTCTCAGCTTAACTATCCTCTCTTCAGAGAGGCCTTGCTTGACCATGTTATCTAGAGTAGGATTTTTCTCCCACTCCCTTATACTTTATCTCAACCCTTACATTTCTTTTAGAGCAATTATTGCAACTTTTAATTTTTGAACCTACCTCATCACTCAAGAATGCAAGCTCCACAACTGTAAGGACCACAGGTGTTGTGCTCTATCTTCAGTGATTAGCATTAAGAAGAGTTCACATTTATCAACTGCTTACTGTATGTGTAACACTGTTTTGACACTCACAACAATACAATGAATTGTTACTGTTTCTGTTTTGCAGAAGGGCTTCCCTGGTAGCTCTGCTGGTAAAGAATCTACCTGTAATGCAGGAGACCTGGGTTCCATCCCTGGGTTGGGAAGATCCCCTGGAGGAGGGCATGGAAACCCCACTCTAGTATTCTTGCCTGGAGAATCCCCATGGACAGAGGAGCCTGGCAGGCTATAGCCCATGGAGTCACAAAGAGTCGAACACAACTGAGTGAATAAGCACACAGCACATTTTGCAGAAGAGGAGCTTGTAGTAACTTGCCCAAGATCACACAGCTAGTAAGCTATTAGACTGGGATTTAAACCCACGCAGTCTGATTCCAGAGACCAAAGACAAAGCACTATCCCCCCTGTCTCCTGGACAGATGACTGGAAAATATTTGTTAACCAAGTAAATGGGTTATCTTCCTTTAAGGGTCATTGCTGTGGACAAGCATCCTACTGGGATGCACTATAAAGGAAATATAGTATTAACACAAGTCACTATAAATCTTCTTTAGTCAAAAGAGGAAAAGGTACATCCACCAAAACGACAGCAACACAAAAATCACAAAATGAGAAATTTATTTTTCCTATTTCCTTCCAGTTTTTCACAAAAAGAAAAAAGTTATTGAGTACAAATTATAATTTTTCCAAAAATTAAAAAAAAATTATCTCAACTTTCAAACCTCCAGTTGACTTAACCTTTCCTTTGGGCAGCATTCAGAGAGAATACTAAGAAAAGAGGAGATAGCTCTTTGACACTGCCATTTTCCAATATTTCCCTCCAACCTAGGCATACAAAATTGTCATGAACTCTCCTTTCCCCTCCCCACTACATTCCTGTATTAAAACCTGGTAGGAAACATCTGCTCTTATCTACTTCACTTTAACATGAAAATATATTTCACATGGATCCAACATTTAATTGTGAAAATGCAACCATGGAAATATTACATAAAATATAAAAAATATTTTTATAATCTTGAATAAAGAAAACCTTTCTAAACAGGACAAAAATTTAGAGATTTTTAAGCAAAAGTCTCAATAACATTAAGTAGTATTTGGCAAAACAAGTAAACAAAAACAAGGTTAAAAAATCTAACAACAAACTGGCTAAAAACATTGTCAACATTATTGACAAAGGAATAATTTCCAAAATGTACAAAGAGAACTGCATGATCAATAAGAAAAAGATGAACTATCCATCAAAAAAAACTGACAAGGAAATGAACAATTAGAGAAGAAATATAAATGGTCAATAAGCATAAAAATATGCTCAGTTTCACTAAAAATACATGTTGATTAAAACAGCAATGCATTGTTTTGTTTGGGATATTGGCAAAATTTTAATAGATTAATAATAACTTCTGTTGGTAAAGGGGTGAGTAAACAGGCACTTGCCTTGTCGGCAGAAATAAAAACTTCTACCAACTTTAGGAGCGTTATTTGAAAATATATAGTGACTTTTAAAAGTTTGAACCATTTTACCCAGATTCTACTTCTGGTAATCTTTTCTACAAAAATATTTATTCCAAGAAATAAGGCTGAAAGTTTTCCAAAATTGAGAGAGACATAAACCTACATTCAAGAAGGTAAGTAAACCCCAGGATAAACCCAAAGAAATTCAAACAAAAACACCATAATCAAACTTCTGAAAACCAAAGACAAAAAAAAAACCTTGAAAGCAGCAAGAGAGAAATGATATCTTTCTAATAGAGCAAAATTTTGTCGAATGACAATAGAAACCACGCAGGCCAGAAGAAGGTGGCAATGTTTTTCCAGTACTAAGAGGAAAGAGCTGTCAGTTGGCAACTGAGAATTCTATATCCAAGGAAAATATCCTTCAGAAGTGAAGGGGAAATGAAGTCATTTTCAGATGCTTCTCTTAAAAGAATAGAAAGTTTAAAAGGTAGAAAAAATAGTCATGGAAGGAATCTTGTGTTAATAATATAAGGGAGAAAGAACTGTGGAAAGAGTAAAAATACAGGTAGATACAATGGACCCTCCTTCTGATACTGCTTTCTCAATTACATCTGAGAGTTAAAGCAAAATGTAAAACACTATCTGATGCAGTTCTCAATATATGTAGAGGACATGTTTAAAACAATAATATCAATGTAGGAGGATAAAAGAAGGAAAAGTTTTACACTCCCTCAAACTGATAAAATGTCAACTACAGTAGACTGTGATATGTTGTGTATATATAATGGAATAATTAGAACATGCACTGGAAAAAAAGCTATATACAACACAACATCTAAAAACCTCTGATTTTAAAATGGACAGAAGTTCTACTGCTGCTGCTCCTGCTAAGTCACTTCAGTCGTGTCCGACTCTGTGAGACCCCATAGACGGCAGCCCACCAGGCTACCCCGTCCCTGGGATTCTCCAGGCAAGAACACTGAAGTGGGTTGCCATTTCCTTCTCCAATGCATGAAAGTGAAAAATGAAAGGGAAGTCGCTCAGTCATGTCTGACTCTTAGCGACCCCATGGACTGCAGCCCACCAGACTCCTCTGTCCATGGGATTTTCCAGGCAAGAGTACTGGAGTGGGGTGCCATTGTCTTCTCCATACAGAAGTCCTGAATAGACATTTTTCCAAAGGGGAAATGCAGATGGACAATGGGTACATGAAAAGATGCTCAACACTGCTAATCATCAGGGAAATGTAAATCAAAACCCCAATGAGATAGCACCTCACATCTGTCAAAATGGCCAACATCAAAAAGACAATACATAACAAAGTGTTTGTGAGGATGTTGAGAAAAGGGAGCCTTAGTACATTGTTGGTGGGAATGTAAATTGGTACAGCCACTCTGCAAAACAGTAAGGAAGGTTCTCAAAAAAACTGAAAACAGAACTACCATATGACCCAGCAATTCCACTTCTGGGTATATATCTGAAAAACAAAACCAACACAAAAAGATAAGATACATGTACCTTGATGTTGATAGGAGCATTATTTACAAATTGCCAAGGTATGGAAGCAACCTAAGTGTCTATCAACAGATAAATGGATAAAGATGATGTGAGATACACACACACAGACACACACACACACACACACACACACACACAATGGAATACTATTCAGCCATAAAAAGAATGAAATTTTGCTATTTGCAGCAACATAGTTGGACCTGGAGGGTATTATGTTAAGTAAAATAAGTCAATAAGTCAGACAGAGAAGGACAAATACTGTATGTGATTCACTTATATGTAAAATCCAAAAAAAAAAAAAAAGTAAATATAACAAAAATGAAGCAGGCTCAGAGATATAGAAAATAAACTAGTGGTTACCAATGGGGATAGGGAAGGGAGAGGGGCAATATAGGCGTAGGGAATTGAGTCACAGAACTATCATATATGAAATAAGCTATAAGATCTCTTCAAGAAAAATAGAGATATCAAAGGAACATTTCATATAAGGATGGGCAAGATAAAGGACAAAAACAGTAAGGACCTAACAGAGGCAGAAGAGATTAAGAGGAGGTGGTAAGAATGCACAGAAGAACTGCACAAAAAAATATCTTAATGAGCCAGATAACCACAATAATGTGGTCACTCACCTACAACCAGATATCCTAGAGTATGAAGTCAAGTGGCCTTAGAAAGTATCACTACCAATAAAGCTACTGGAGATGATAGAATACCAGCTAAGCTATTTCAAATTGTAAAAGATGATGCTGTTAAAGTGCTGCATTCAATATGTCAGCAAATTTGGAAACCCCAGCAGTGGCCACAGGGCTGGAAAAGGTCAGTTTTCATTCCAATCCCAAAGAAGGGCAGTGCTAAAGAATGTTCAAACTACTGGACAATTGTGCTCACTTCCCATGCTAGTAAGATTATGCTCAAAATTCTTCAAGCTAGGCTTCAGCAGTACAAGAACTGAGAACTTCCAAATGTACAAGCTGGATTTATAAAAGATAGAGGAATCAGAGATCAAATTGCCAACATTTGTTGGATTATAGAGAAAGCAAGGGAACTCCAGAAAAATATCTACTTCTGCTTCATTGACTACACTAAAGCCTTTGATTGGGTGGATCACAACAAATGTAGAAAATTCTTAAAGAGATGGGAATACCAGATCATCTTACCTGTCTCCCGAGAAACTTGTTTGTGGGTCAAGAAGCAACAGTTAGAACCAGATATGGAACAACGGACTGGTTCAAAATTGGGAAAGGAGGAGGACAAGGCTGTACATTGTCACTCTGTTTATTTAACTTATAGGAAGAGTACATCATGTGAAATGCCAGGCTGGATGAGTTACAAACTGGAATCAAGACTGCCAGGAGAAATAACAACCTCAGATAGGCAGATGATACCACTCCAATGACAGAAAAGTGAAGAGGAACTAAAGAGCCTCTTGATGAGGGCAAAAAAGGAGAGTGAAAAAACTGGCTTAAAACTCAACATTAAAAAAAAACTAAGATCATGGCATGCAGTCCACCACTTCATGGCAAATAGAAGGGGGAAAAGTGGAAGCAGTGACAGATTTTTCTCTTCTTGGGCTCCAAAAACACTGTGGATGGGGACTGCAGCCATGAAATGAGAAGGCACTTGCTCCTTGGAAGGAAAGCTATGACAAACCTAGACAGTGTATTAAAAAGCAGAGACATTACTTTCCCAACAAAGGTCCATATAGTCAAAGCTATGGTGTTTACAGTAGTCATGTACGGATGTGAGAACTGGACCATAAAGAAGGCTGAATGCCGAAAAATTAATGATTTCGAACTGTGGTGCTGGGGAAGACTCTTGAGAGTTCCTTGAATAGCCAGGAAATCAAACCAGTCAATCCTAAAGGAAATCAAGCCTGAATACTCATTGGAAGGACTGATGCTAAGGTAAGGTGAAGCTCCAATACTTTAGCCGCCTGATGCAAAGAGCCCACTCATTGGAAAAGAGCCTGATGCTGGGAAAGATTGAAGGCAAAAGGAGAATAGGGCAGCAGAGGATGAGATGGCTGGATAGCATCACCAATTCAATGAACATGAACTTGGGCAAACTCTGGGAGATTGTGAGGGACAGAGAGGCCTGGGGTGCTGAAGTCCATGGGGTCAAAAAGAATCGGACACAACTTAGCAACTAAACAACACAACAAGCTATAAGGATATATTGTACAATAAAGGGAATATAGTCAATATTTTATAACAACTAGAAATGGAGTATAACCTTTAAAAACGGTGAATCACTATATTATACATCGGTATAATGTAATATTGTAGATCAACTATACTTCAATCTTTAAAAATCCATATAATCCACCATATTAACAAGCTAATAAATCCACACACACAAAAAAAGATAAAGCTAACAAATGAGCTCTAGGTTGTACGATACGAGATCAATATACAAAACTCAATTGTATTTCTATACACTTGCAAGGAACAATCTGAAAATGAATACAATGGTGTCAAAAAGAATAAAATAGTCCAAAATAAATTTATCAAAAGAAGTACAAGACTTGTACACTGAAAACCACAAAACATCTTTGAGAGAAATTAAAGACTTAAATAAATGTAAAGACAAGCCATGTTCAGTGATTGGTATACTTAATATTGTTAAGATGGCATATCCCTTCAAAATGATCAATGCAATCCTTATCAAAATCTGTGTAGAAAAGAGTTAATATAATAGGCCTGAGAATGTTATCATTTGAAAATCCTGTTGGTAAGTTTGGCCCTTGGCTAGGATCTGGGAACTTGGATTTAGGGAGGGTTCCCACCACCTTAATTGACAATAGCTCACTATACTTTCACTGTTTGTGCAAATAACATGGTTTCTGATGAACACCATCTTTCCTCCTGGGACTCTGGAGTTTTGGTATGTGCTAGGCAGAGGGTGCCTGAATGATCAGCCCCCAATAAAAATCCTTGATACCAAGTCTCTAATGAGCTTCCTTCCTTCATGAACAACATTTCACATGTGTTGTCACAGCTCTTTACTAGAAAAAAGTTATGCTAAGTGAAGGAAGTCAGTTACAAAAGACCACATACTGTATGATTCCACATATTAAATGTTCAAAACAGGCAAATCTATAGAGACAGAAATTAGAATGGTTGCTGTCTAAAGCTGAGGAGGTACAGGGTTGGGGGAACTGAGGTGTGATAGCTAAAGGGTGCTGCTGCTAAGTCACTTCAGTCGTGTCCGACTCTGTGTGACCCCATAGAAGGCAGCCCACCAGGCTCCCCTATCCCTGGGATTCTCCAGGCAAGAATACTGGAGTGGGTTGCCATTTCCTTCTCCAATGCATGAAAGAGAAAAGTGAAGTCGCTCAGTCTGTCCGACTCTTAGCGACCCCATGGACTGCAGCCCACCAGGCTACTCCATCCATTGGATTTTCCAGGCAAGAGTACTGGGGTGGGGTGCCATTGCCTTCCCCGAGCTAAAGGGTACAAGGTTTCTTTTTTGGTGATGAAAATGTTCTAAAATTTATTATGGTGATATTTGCACAACTCTGTATCCTAAAAATCAATGAATTGTACATTTACATAAAGTATGTGGTATCTAAATTACATTTCGATAAAGCTGTTATAAACATAACAGTGGCTAATAAAATATATTTGTTCTTTTAAAAAATATTTTATTGAAGAGTGGAAGGAAACACTCAGTGGAACTAGTTAGGAAGGTATTGAAATAAACCAGGCATTTTGGACCAACATGATCCAGTATTTTTGGCCGTGGCCAGGCACTTCTGTCTTGTTCTGGGCATAGCAATTCTTGAATAACCATTCCCAATGGTTGTCTTTCTTTCCTTATTGAAAAAGAATTAATATATAACATTATATTAGTTTCAGGTGTACACACTAACCTTCAATTATGTAAATATCCTTAAGGACTCACTAATATAGACCAGCCTAGTGCTATCTCTTGCAGTGTAAATGAAAATGAGTAAAACACAGTCATTCTCCTGAAACATTTCTGTATTTGGAAAGATAAAGTGCCTAATGAAATAACTACAACACAAGGCAGAGTGCGATAAGCCCCAAAGCAAGCTAAATATAAAACTAAAAAAGGCTTCAGAGGACACATGCTGAGTGATTATTGTAACACAATCACTACAGTCAAAATCACTCTGATATCACCAACAGTGATTACTGAATGGCTAAGTACGTGAGGCCCTGTTAGGTTCTCTACGGAGTTGGGCTGTCGCTGTTCCCTTGAAGCTATACACATCTTTATGATGGGGCCAATAAGGAAACGTATAAATAAATACAACATATACAAACAGTTTTTAGGATGGGGAGTGAGTCTAGCAGGGAGGGACTCACCAGTTTGGGAGACTCACCAATGAGGGAGACCTGGGTTCGATCCCGGGATTGGGAAGATCCCCTGGAGAAGGAAATGGCTACCCACTCCAGTATTCTGGTCTGGAGAATTCCATGGACTNTTAGGATGGGGAGTGAGTCTAGCAGGGAGGGACTCACCAGTTTGGGAGACTCACCAATGAGGGAGACCTGGGTTCGATCCCGGGATTGGGAAGATCCCCTGGAGAAGGAAATGGCTACCCACTCCAGTATTCTGGTCTGGAGAATTCCATGGACTACAGTCCATGGGGTAGCAAAGAGTCAGACAAGACTGAGCGACTTTCACTTTGAGGGCTTCCCTGATAGTTCAGTTGGTAAAGAATCTGCCTGCAATGAGGGAAACCTGGGTTTGATTACTGCGTTGGGAAGATCTGCTGGAGAAGGGATAGGCTACCCACTCTAGTATTCTTGGGCTTCCCTGTGGCTCAGCTGGTAAGAATCCGCCAGCAATGAGGGAGACCTGGGTTCGATCCCTGGTTGGGAAGATCCCCTGGAGAAGGAAAAGGCTATCCACTCCAGTATTCTGACCTGGAGAATTCCAAGTACTGTATAGTCCTTGGGGTCGCAAAGAGTCGCAAAGACATGACTGAGCGACTTTCACGTCACTTGGCAAAGCAGGCTTTTGTACAAACACGTTTTCCAAGCAGCTGCGGCCCCCTAGTGGTCATATGAACTCATTACCCTCTTTGTCATCTTGATTTGAAAAAGAGGCAAGTGAAGTGAAGTGAGGTGAGGTCACTCAGTCGTGTCCGACTCTTTGCAACCCCATGGACTGTAGCCTACCAGGCTCCTCAGTCCATGGGATTTTCCAGGCAAGAGTACTGGAGTGGGGTGCCATCGCCTTCTCCAGGGAATCTTCCTGACCCAGGGATTGAACCTGGGTCTCCCACATTGGAGGCAGATGCTTTACCATCTGAGCTACCAGGGAAGCCCAAAAAAAAAGGCAAAAGAAAGTCTAAGCCTGAGTGCCCCGCGGGGCCACACTACACGCGCAAAACAGAATACCAGGGTAGTCTTCATCCTATTTTAATGATACTTAAGTGTGCCTGTTGGGGAAGGAGGGAACCCCCTACAGGGTCTGTGAGGGAACCAGAGAGGCTTCGTGCTCCAAGATCCCCTTCCTCTCCTCCAAGGTCTTTGTTTAAAACATTCACTCACTGATAATGACACTATCTGGAGGAAAGGATAAAAACTCTGTCTCCAGTTAATACTATATTTTAAGTATTTTTGTCAGATGTCCGAGACAAGTTTGACAGAAGAAAAAAAAATCCGATTAACAGCCAAATTCCCTCAGCCACATCTCCAGCTCTGACACAGGATATAATTATATATTTATATGTTTATATATATATATATATATGGCAAAAGACTCAATACCTAGAAAAATATGTTTACCTTTAACATGTCATGGGGGGGTGGAATAAATGCTTTACATTGAATAGGAGCTGACCATCAATCAGAAACGAAAACAGAAAACAAAACAAACAAACAAAACACAGAAAAGGGGCAGAGAGTAGGGGATACTAACCGCTTCAGAATAACCGCCTCGGAACAACCGCCTCAGCAGAACCTCTTCAGAAAAAAACCCCCTCACGAAGAGCGACATCCGGGGTCCTCTGACAGACCGCACCATTCTCACCAGCAGGGGGAGCAGTATTTGGTTCAGTCAAACCTGAAACCACCAGATGGGGCCAAAAGATCAGAATACGTACCCTTCATACTTTTTTCTCAAGGAATTTCTCTTCTGCATCTTGGACCTGAGAAAAATCCAAAAAAAAAAAGTGTACGAATCTCTGTGCACACACAGACACCCACGTCCGAGATGATGGTAGTGACCAGTGTGAGACTACCACCAAAATGGCTATTTCTTTATTCTCAGATCCAAGATCGGAGAAGGTAATGGCACCCCACTCCAGTACTCTTGCCTGGAAAATCCTATGGATGGAGGAGCCTGGTAGGCTGCAGGGTTCGCTAGGAGTCAAACACGACTGAGCGACTTCCCTTTCACTTTTCACTTTCATGGATTGAAGAAGGAAATGGCAACCCACTCCAGTGTTCTTGCCTGGAGAATCCCAGGGACGGGGGAGCCTGGTGGGCTGCCTTCTATGGGGTCGCACAGAGTCAGACACGACTGAAGCACCTTAGCAGCAGCAGCAGCAGATCCAAGATGCAAAAGAGAAATTCCCTGAGAAAAAGTATGAAGGGTATCTACTTCAGAAGGTTGTGTGAGAATGCATGCAAAACACAGTACAGGGCAATTTTCAGGCCTCATTGCAGACCTGCAGAATTAGAAGCTCTGGGATGGGACACAGCTGTGTGTGTGTGTGTGTGTCTGTGTGGCTGGGATGGGGCCGGACTATCTGTTTATTTGCTTAACTTTAAAACTGGTGTGTGTGTGTGTGTTTGCTTAACTTTAAAACAGGTGTGTGTGTGTGTATGAGATGGGGCCCAACTATCTGTCAGTGTGCTTAAATTTAAAACTGGTGTGTGTGTGTGTCTGTGTGTGTGTTTGTTCGCTTAAATTTAAAACTGGTGTGTGTGTGTGTTTGCTTAACTTTAAAACTGGTGTGTGTGTGTGTGTGTCTCTGTGTGTGTCTGGGATGGGGCCCAACAATCTGTTTGTTTGCTTAATTTTAAAACTGGTGTGTGTGTGTGTGTGTTTGCTTAACTTTAAAACTGATGTCTGTGGGGGTGTCTGTGTGTGTCAGGGATGGGGCGCAACTATATGTTTGTTTGCTTAACTTTAAAACTGGTGTGTGTGTGTGTTTGCTTAACTTTAAAACTGGTGTGCCTGTGTGTGTGTGTGTGACTAGGATGGGGCCCAATATCTGTTTGCTTAACTTTAAAACTGGTGTGTGTGGGTGTGTGGGTGTTTGTTTGCTTAAATTTAAAACTGGTGTGTGTGTGTGTGTCTGGGATGGGGCCCAACTATCTGTCAGTTTGCTTAAATTTAAAACTGGTGGGTGTGTGTGTCCTGTCTCTTATACACATCTAGATGTGTATAAGAGACAGGACAAAGGGAGTACTGGGTCCCTTTAAAGATGTGTTTTTATTTAAATAACCCTGCCGGAAGACGGAGAGAGTGGCAGCATTATGTGAGCAATTAAAGTCCTGAGCAATTAAATAAGCTTTGGAGAATTGCCTGGCGATCCAGTGGGTTAAGACGCGCTGCTTTCTCTGCCCTGGCCCAGGTTCAGTCCTTGGTGGCGGAACCAAGATCCCAAAAACCGCAGGGCGGCCAAATAATAACAACAACAACAATAATAAGCTTTTATAGAGTCAAACGTTAACTCTTGCTGGCTTCACAAATGGCCTTGTGATGGAAGCAGAGCAGAAATTATTGCCCCGATTTTATGGATAGCACCCATAGTGCAGATAGCTGCTGCTGCTGCTAAGTCGCTTCAGTCGTGTCCGACTCTGTGCGACCCCATGGACTGCAGCCTACCAGGCTCCTCCGTCCATGGGATTTTCCAGGCAAGAGTACTGGAGTGGGGTGCCATTGCCTTCTCCAGTGCAGATAGCTAATAGTAGCTAAAACACTAATTGAGTGCTAACTCTTGCTGATTGCTATAACTTTTTAAATTGTTTTAAACATTGTCCCAAAAGGTAGGTACTTTTATTATTGCCATTTTACAGACATAAGAAAACTGTGGCTTGCTAATTGCATGCATGCTAAGTCACTTCAGTCGTGTCCGACTCTTTGTGAACCTATGGAGCCTGCCAGGCTCCTCTGTCCATGGGATTCTCCAGGCAAGAATACTGGAGTGGGTTGCCATGCCCTCCTCCAGGGGTCTTTCTGACCCAGGGATCGAATTCGTGTCTCCTGCAGCTCCTGCACTGCAGCCAGATTCTTTACCTCTGAGGCACTGGTGAAGCCCCATGCTTGCTAACTGCCCAATATCAAAATGCTGCATTGTGGCAAAGCAGGTACTACTATTGATATTCTCATTTATTTCATTAGTGCATTAATTAATTCAGTCAATATTTATTGAGCACCTGCTTTTGTCCAGGAGCTAGAAAAAAATATATGAGTAACTGGTAAAAGACTTGAAGAGTTTATCACCCTGCTCTATGTTCTGAGGAAGGAAAGAGAAAAGTGGAGATGCCAGGAATAAAATCTAAGAATTCCTGCATATACAGATACTCTACTACTAAACTACATTTTTACATTTATTATTAGTCCATTCTCCTTTTACTGATAGTATCTCATAGCTTTTACATTAAAGGGAAAATAGTCACATGATCCCAGGCCCTTGTCTCTTTTTAATCTCTCTAGGTTATCACATATAAATCCATGACTTTAAATATCACCTAAAAGCTGGCCCTGAATTCCAGACTCATAAATCCAACTAATTATTCCACATCTCCTCTTGGATGTGGAATAATAGATATCTCAAACTCAACATATTCACAACCTCACCAAATCTGATCCTTCCTCCAATGGCCCCATTTCAGAAAGTGAAAGTGAAAGTGAAGTCGCTCAGTTGTGTCCGACTCTTTGCAACCCCATGAACTGTAGCCACCAGGCTCCTCCATCCATGGGATTCTCCAGGCAAGAATACTGGAGTGGGTTGCCATTTCCTTCTCCAGGGGATCTTCTTGACCCAGGGATCGAACCCAGGTCTCCCACATTGCAGGCAGATGCTGTAACCTCTGAGCCACCAGGGAAGCCCTATTTCAGAAACTGGTACCATATCAAGCCTGTTAATCAAGCCAGAAACCTGGGTATCATCCTTGATTCTATTCTTTTCCACCACCTTAACCTCCCAAATCCAATCCTTCAGCAAGTCCTGTTGATTCTACCTCAAAAATATATTTTATATCCATCCACTTCTCTCCATCTCCACTACCACCATGATCTCTCAGTGGGACCACTGTCAAAAGCCTCCAAGCTGTTCTACCCCTTTCCAATCTGGCTCATCTCTAATGCAAATACAATACAATGATGTGATTAACCTTTTTAAAAAACAAAAATTATGTCCCTCTCCTGCTTTTGTAGTTACCCACAGAATTAAAATCCAAACTCCTTACCCTGGACTACAAGTCCCATCTATCTCACCAACCTCATTTCATACCACTCTCTTTCTCATTTACTCCATTCCAGCCATAATGATCTTCTTCCCAAACTTTGAATATACAGAAAATCACACTCTTCGGGATCTTCACACATGATGTTCCCATTGTCAGAAATATTCTTCCCTCTCTTCTTTAAATCACTTGTTTTTTTTCTTCATGCTTTAAAGTCTCAGCTTAACTATCCTCTCTTCAGAGAGGCCTTGCTTGACCATGTTATCTAGAGTAGGATTTTTCTCCCACTCCCTTATACTTTATCTCAACCCTTACATTTCTTTTAGAGCAATTATTGCAACTTTTAATTTTTGAACCTACCTCATCACTCAAGAATGCAAGCTCCACAACTGTAAGGACCACAGGTGTTGTGCTCTATCTTCAGTGATTAGCATTAAGAAGAGTTCACATTTATCAACTGCTTACTGTATGTGTAACACTGTTTTGACACTCACAACAATACAATGAATTGTTACTGTTTCTGTTTTGCAGAAGGGCTTCCCTGGTAGCTCTGCTGGTAAAGAATCTACCTGTAATGCAGGAGACCTGGGTTCCATCCCTGGGTTGGGAAGATCCCCTGGAGGAGGGCATGGAAACCCCACTCTAGTATTCTTGCCTGGAGAATCCCCATGGACAGAGGAGCCTGGCAGGCTATAGCCCATGGAGTCACAAAGAGTCGAACACAACTGAGTGAATAAGCACACAGCACATTTTGCAGAAGAGGAGCTTGTAGTAACTTGCCCAAGATCACACAGCTAGTAAGCTATTAGACTGGGATTTAAACCCACGCAGTCTGATTCCAGAGACCAAAGACAAAGCACTATCCCCCCTGTCTCCTGGACAGATGACTGGAAAATATTTGTTAACCAAGTAAATGGGTTATCTTCCTTTAAGGGTCATTGCTGTGGACAAGCATCCTACTGGGATGCACTATAAAGGAAATATAGTATTAACACAAGTCACTATAAATCTTCTTTAGTCAAAAGAGGAAAAGGTACATCCACCAAAACGACAGCAACACAAAAATCACAAAATGAGAAATTTATTTTTCCTATTTCCTTCCAGTTTTTCACAAAAAGAAAAAAGTTATTGAGTACAAATTATAATTTTTCCAAAAATTAAAAAAAAATTATCTCAACTTTCAAACCTCCAGTTGACTTAACCTTTCCTTTGGGCAGCATTCAGAGAGAATACTAAGAAAAGAGGAGATAGCTCTTTGACACTGCCATTTTCCAATATTTCCCTCCAACCTAGGCATACAAAATTGTCATGAACTCTCCTTTCCCCTCCCCACTACATTCCTGTATTAAAACCTGGTAGGAAACATCTGCTCTTATCTACTTCACTTTAACATGAAAATATATTTCACATGGATCCAACATTTAATTGTGAAAATGCAACCATGGAAATATTACATAAAATATAAAAAATATTTTTATAATCTTGAATAAAGAAAACCTTTCTAAACAGGACAAAAATTTAGAGATTTTTAAGCAAAAGTCTCAATAACATTAAGTAGTATTTGGCAAAACAAGTAAACAAAAACAAGGTTAAAAAATCTAACAACAAACTGGCTAAAAACATTGTCAACATTATTGACAAAGGAATAATTTCCAAAATGTACAAAGAGAACTGCATGATCAATAAGAAAAAGATGAACTATCCATCAAAAAAAACTGACAAGGAAATGAACAATTAGAGAAGAAATATAAATGGTCAATAAGCATAAAAATATGCTCAGTTTCACTAAAAATACATGTTGATTAAAACAGCAATGCATTGTTTTGTTTGGGATATTGGCAAAATTTTAATAGATTAATAATAACTTCTGTTGGTAAAGGGGTGAGTAAACAGGCACTTGCCTTGTCGGCAGAAATAAAAACTTCTACCAACTTTAGGAGCGTTATTTGAAAATATATAGTGACTTTTAAAAGTTTGAACCATTTTACCCAGATTCTACTTCTGGTAATCTTTTCTACAAAAATATTTATTCCAAGAAATAANTGTTTGCTTAACTTTAAAACTGGTGTGTGTGTTTGTGTGCTTGTTTGCTTAATTTTAAAACTGGTGTGTTTCTGTGTGTTTGCTTAACATTAAAACTGGTGTGTGTGTGTTTGCTTAACTTTAAAACTGGTCTGTGTGTGTGTGTGTGTCTTGGATGGGGTCCAACTATCCTTTTGTTTGCTTAACTTTAAAACTGGTGTGTGTGTGTGTGTGTGTGTGTGTCTGGGATGGGGCCCAACAATCTGTTTGCGTAACTTTTAAACTGGTGTGTGTTTGCTTAACTTTAAAAGAGGTGTGTGTGTGTGTGTGTGTGTATGTTTGCTTAACTTAAAATTGGTACCTGTGTGTGTGTCAGGGATGGCGCCCAACTACCTGTTTGTTTGCTTAACTTTAAAACTGGTGTGTGTGTTTGTCTGTGTGTTTGCTTAACTTTAAAACTGGTGTGTGTGTGTGTCTGTGTGTTTGCTTAACTTTAAAACTGGTGTGTGTGTGTGTGTTTGGTTAACTTTAAAACTGGTGTGTGGGTGTGTGTGTGTGTCTGTCTGGGATGGAGCCTCACTATCTGTTTGCTTAACTTTAAAACTGGTGTGTGTGTTTGTGTTTTTGATTGCTTAACTTTAAAACTGGTGTGTTTGTGTGTGTTTGCTTAACATTAAAACTGGTGTGTGTGTGTTTGCTTTAAAACAGGTCTGTGTGTGTGTGGGTGTGTGTGTATGTGTCTTGGATGGGGCCCAACTATCCTTTTGTTTGCTTAACTTTAAAACTGGTGTTTGTGTGTGTATGTGTGTGTGTTTGCTTAACTATAAAACCAGTGTGTGGGTGTGTGTGTGTTTGCCTAACTTTAAAACTGGTGTGTGTCTGGGGGGAGATGGGGCCCAACTATCTGTTTGTTTGCTTAACTTTAAAACTGGTGTGTGTGTGAGTGTGTATGTTTGCTTAACTTTAAAACGTGTGTGCGGTGTGTGTGTGTGACTAGGATGGGGCCCAATATCTGTATGCTTAATTTTAAAACTGGTGTGTGTGGGTGTGTGTGTGTGTGTTTACTTAAATTTAAAACTGGTGTGTGTGTGTGTGTGTGTCTGGGATGGAGGCCAACTATCTGCTTGCTTAACATTAAAACTGGTGTGTGTGTGTGTTTGCTTAAATTTAAAACTGGTGTGTGCGTGTGTGTGTGAGTGGGATGGGGCACAACTATCTGTTTGTTTGCTTAACTTAAAAACTGGTGTGTGTGTGTGTGTGTTTGTTTGCTTAACTTTAACACTGGTGTGAGTGTGTGTGTGTGTGTGTCTGGGATGGGCCCAACTATCTGTTTGCTTTAACTTGAAAAAAGGTGTGAGTGTGTGTCTGTGTGTGTTTGTTTGCTTAACTTTAACACTGGTGTGTGTGTGTGTTTGCTTAACTTTAACACTGGTGTGTGTGTGTGTGTGTGTGTGTGTCTGGGATGGGGCCCAACTATCTGTTTGTTTGCTTAACTTTAAAACTGGTGTGTGTGTGTGTGTGTGTGTGTGTGTACTTAAATTTAAAACTGGTGTGTGTGTGTGTGTGTGTCTGGGATGGAGGCCAACTATCTGCTTGCTTAACATTAAAACTGGTGTGTGTGTGTGTTTGCTTAAATTTAAAACTGGTGTGTGCGTGTGTGTGTGAGTGGGATGGGGCACAACTATCTGTTTGTTTGCTTAACTTAAAAACTGGTGTGTGTGTGTGTGTGTTTGTTTGCTTAACTTTAACACTGGTGTGAGTGTGTGTGTGTGTGTGTCTGGGATGGGCCCAACTATCTGTTTGCTTTAACTTGAAAAAAGGTGTGAGTGTGTGTCTGTGTGTGTTTGTTTGCTTAACTTTAACACTGGTGTGTGTGTGTGTTTGCTTAACTTTAACACTGGTGTGTGTGTGTGTGTGTGTGTGT
>SJYX01020686.1:247954-286600 GCA_006410675.1 Oreotragus oreotragus
GGAGATGGGGCCCAACTATCTGTTTGTTTGCTTAACTTTAAAACTGGTGTGTGTGTGTGTCTGTGTGTTTGCTTAACTTTAAAACATGTGTGTGTGTGTGTGTGTGTTTGCTTAACTTTAAAACTGGTGTGGGTGTGTGTGTGTGTGTCTGGGATGGAGCCTCACTATCTGTTTGTTTGCTTAACTTTAAAACTGGTATGTGTGTGAGTGTGTATGTTTGCTTAACTTTAAAACGTGTGTGCGTGTGTGTGTGTGTGTGTGACTAGGATGGGGCCCAATATCTGTGTGTTTGCTTAAATTTAAAACTGGTATGTGTGTGTGTGTGTTTGCTTAACTTTAAACTGGTGTGTGTATGTGTGTGTTTGGTTAACTTTAAAATTGGTGTGTGGGTGTGTGTGTGTCTGGGATGGAGCCTCACTATCTGTTTGTTTCCTTAACTTTAAAACTGGTGTGTGTGTTTGTGTTTTTGTTTACTTAACTTTAAAACTGGTGTGTTTGTGTGTGTTTGCTTAACATTAAAACTGGTGTGTGTGTGTGCGTGAGTGTGTATGTTTGCTTAACTTTAAAACGTGTGTGTGTGTGTGTCTGTGTGACTAGGATGGGGCCCAATATCCATTTGCTTAATTTTAAAACTGGTGTGTGTGGGTATGTGTGTGTTTGTTTGCTTAAATTTAAAACTGGTGTGTGTGTGTGTGTGTGTTTGCTTAACATTAAACTGGTGTGTGTGGGGGGGGAGATGGGGCCCAACTATCTGTTTGTTTGCTTAACTTTAAAACTGGTGTGTGTGTGTGTGTCTGTGTGTTTGCTTAACTTTAAAACTGGTGTGTGTGTGTGTGTGTTTGGTTAACTTTAAAACTGGTGTGTGGGTGTGGGTGTGTGTGTCTGGGATGGAGCCTCACTATCTGTTTGTTTGCTTAACTTTAAAACTGGTGTGTGTGTTTGTGTTTTTGTTTGCTTAACTTTAAAACTGGTGTGTGTGTTTGTGTTTTTGTTTGCTTAACTTTAAAACTGGTGTGTTTGTGTGTGTTTACTTAACAAAACTGGTGTGTGTGTGTTTGCTTAACTTTAAAACAGGTCTGTGTGTGTGTGGGTGTTTGTGTATGTATCTTGGATGGGGCCCAACTATCCTTTTGTTTGCTTAACTTTAAAACTGGTGTTTGTGTGTGTGTGTGTGTGTGTTTGCCTAACTTTAAAACTGGTGTATGTGTGGGGGGGAGATGGGGCCCAACTATCTGTTTGTTTGCTTAATTTTAAAACTGGTGTGTGTGGGTGTGTGTGTGTTTGTTTGCTTAAATTTAAAATTGGTGTGTGTGTGTGTGTGTGTGTGTGTCTGGGATGGAGGCCAACTATCTGTTTGTTTGCCTAACATTAAAACTGGTGTGTGTGTGTGTGTGTTTGCTTAAATTTAAAACTGGTGTGTGCGTGTGTGTGTGTGAGTGTCTGGGATGGGGCACAACTATCTGTTTGCTTAACTTAAAAACTGGTATGTGTGTGTGTGTGTTTGCTTAACTTTAACACTGGTGTGAGTGTGTGTGTGTGTGTGTGTGTCTGGGATGGGGCCCAACTGTCTGTTTGCTTAACTTGAAAAAAGGTGTGAGTGTGTGCCTGTGTGTGTTTGCTTAACTTTAACACTGATGTGTGTGTGTGTGTTTGTTTAACTTTAACACTGGTGTGTGTGTGTGTTTGTTTGCTTAACTTTAACACTGGTGTGTGTGTGTGTGTGTTTGTGTCTGGGATGGGGCCCAACTATCTGTTTGTTTGCTTAACTTTAAAACTGGTGTGTGTGTGTGTGTGTGTGTGTGTGCTTAACTTTAAAACTGGTGTGTGTGTGTGTGTGTGTGTGTGTGTGTGTCTGGGATGGGGCCCAACTATCTGTTTGTTTGCTTAACTTTAAAACTGGTGTGTGTGTGTGTGTGTGTGTGTGTGTGTGTCTGGGATGGGGCCCAACTATCTGTTTGTTTCCTTAACTTTAAAACTGGTGTGTGTGTGTGTGTGTTTGTGTTTGCTTAACTTTAAAACTGGTGTGTGTGTGTGTGTGTGTGTGTGTGTGTGTCTGGGATGGGGCCCAACTATCTGTTTGTTTGCTTAACTTTAAAACTGGTGTGTGTGTGTGTGTGTGTGTGTGTGTGTGTCTGGGATGGGGCCCAACTATCTGTTTGTTTGCTTAACTTTAAAACTGGTGTGTGTGTGTGTGTGTGTGTGTGTGTGTGTCTGGGATGGGGCCCAACTATCTGTTTGTTTGCTTAACTTTAAAACTGGTGTGTGTGTGTGTGTGTGTGTGTGTGTGTGTCTGGGATGGGGCCCAACTATCTGTTTGTTTGCTTAACTTTAAAACTGGTGTGTGTGTGTGTGTGTGTGTGTGTGTGTGTCTGGGATGGGGCCCAACTATCTGTTTGTTTGCTTAACTTTAAAACTGGTGTGTGTGTGTGTGTGTGTGTGTGTGTGTGTCTGGGATGGGGCCCAACTATCTGTTTGTTTGCTTAACTTTAAAACTGGTGTGTGTGTGTGTGTGTGTGTGTGTGTGTGTCTGGGATGGGGCCCAACTATCTGTTTGTTTGCTTAACTTTAAAACTGGTGTGTGTGTGTGTGTGTGTGTGTGTGTGTGTCTGGGATGGGGCCCAACTATCTGTTTGTTTGCTTAACTTTAAAACTGGTGTGTGTGTGTGTGTGTGTGTGTGTGTGTGTCTGGGATGGGGCCCAACTATCTGTTTGTTTCCTTAACTTTAAAACTGGTGTGTGTGTGTGTCTGTTTGCTTAACTTTAAATCTGGTGTGTGTGTGTGTCTGGGATGGAGCCCAACTATCTGTTTGTTTGCTTAACTTTAAAACTGGTGTGTGTGTGTGTGTGTGTGTGTGTGTGTGTCTGGGATGGGGCCCAACTATCTGTTTGTTTGCTTAACTTTAAAACTGGTGTGTGTGTGTGTGTGTGTGTGTGTGTGTGTCTGGGATGGGGCCCAACTATCTGTTTGTTTCCTTAACTTTAAAACTGGTGTGTGTGTGTGTCTGTTTGCTTAACTTTAAATCTGGTGTGTGTGTGTGTCTGGGATGGAGCCCAACTATCTGTTTGTTTGCTTAACTTTAAAACTGGTGTGTGTGTGTGTGTGTGTGTGTGTGTGTGTCTGGGATGGGGCCCAACTATCTGTTTGTTTCCGTAACTTTAAAACTGGTGTGTGTGTGTGTCTGTTTGCTTAACTTTAAATCTGGTGTGTGTGTGTGTCTGGGATGGAGCCCAACTATCTGTTTGTTTGCTTAACTTTAAAACTGGTGTGTGTGTGTGTGTGTGTGTGTGTGTGTGTCTGGGATGGGGCCCAACTATCTGTTTGTTTCCGTAACTTTAAAACTGGTGTGTGTGTGTGTCTGTTTGCTTAACTTTAAATCTGGTGTGTGTGTGTGTCTGGGATGGAGCCCAACTATCTGTTTGTTTGCTTAACTTTAAAACTGGTGTGTGTGTGTGTGTGTGTGTGTGTGTGTGTCTGGGATGGGGCCCAACTATCTGTTTGTTTCCGTAACTTTAAAACTGGTGTGTGTGTGTGTCTGTTTGCTTAACTTTAAATCTGGTGTGTGTGTGTGTCTGGGATGGAGCCCAACTATCTGTTTGTTTGCTTAACTTTAAAACTGGTGTGTGTGTGTGTGTGTGTGTGTGTGTGTGTCTGGGATGGGGCCCAACTATCTGTTTGTTTCCGTAACTTTAAAACTGGTGTGTGTGTGTGTCTGTTTGCTTAACTTTAAATCTGGTGTGTGTGTGTGTCTGGGATGGAGCCCAACTATCTGTTTGTTTGCTTAACTTTAAAACTGGTGTGTGTGTGTGTGTGTGTGTGTGTGTGTGTCTGGGATGGGGCCCAACTATCTGTTTGTTTCCGTAACTTTAAAACTGGTGTGTGTGTGTGTCTGTTTGCTTAACTTTAAATCTGGTGTGTGTGTGTGTCTGGGATGGAGCCCAACTATCTGTTTGTTTGCTTAACTTTAAAACTGGTGTGTGTGTGTGTGTGTGTGTGTGTGTGTGTCTGGGATGGGGCCCAACTATCTGTTTGTTTACTTAACTTTAAAACTGCTGTGTGTGTGTGTGTGTATGTTTGTGTGTGTGTGTGTGTTTGCTTAACTTTAAAACTGGTGTGTGTGTGTGTGTGTGTGTGTGTGTTTGCTTAACTTTAAAACTGGTGTCTGTGTGTGTATGTGGTTCTGGGATGGGGCCCAACTATCTATTTGTTTGCCTAACTTTGAAAGTGGTGTGTGAATCGCCAGTCTGTGTTCGATGCAGGATGCAGGATGCTTGGGGCTGGTGTATGGGGATGGTCCGGAGGGATGATGAGGGATGGGAGGAGGGAGGGGGGTTCATGTTTGGAAATTCGTGTACAACCATGGCGGATTCATGTCAATGTATGCCAAAACCAGTAGAGTACTGTAAAGTAAAAATAAATAAAATAAAAGTGTGTGTGTGTGTGTTTCTTTGCTTAACTTTAAAATTGGTGTGTGTGTGTGTGTGTGTGTTTGCTTGACTTTAAAACCTGTGTGTGTGTGTGTGCGTGTGTGTATGTTTGCTTAACTGAAGACTGGTGTCTGTGTGTGTGTGTGTGTCTGGGATGGGGCCCAACTATCTCTTTGTTTGCTTTACTTTAAAACTGGCGTGTCTCTGTGTGTGTGTGGTGTGTATGTATGGTGTGGGTGTGTGTGTGTTTGGGATGGGGCCCAACTGTCTGTTTGCTTAACTTTAAAATTGGTGTGTGTGTCTGTTTGTTTGCATAACTTTAAAAGTTTTTTGTGTGTTTGTTTGTTTAACTTTAAAACTGGTGTGTGTGTGTCTGTATGTGTGTGGGATGGAGCCAACTGTCTGTTTGTTTACTTAACTTTAAAACTGGTATGTGTGTGTGTGTGTGTGTGTGTTTGCTTAACTTTAAAACTGGTGTGTGTGTATCTGGGATGGGGTCCAACTATCTGTTTGCTTAATTTTAAAACTGGTGTGTGTGTGTCTGTGTGTGAGTGTGTGTGTGTCTGGGATGGGGCCCAACTATCTGTTTGCTTAATTTGAAAACTGGTGTGAATGTGTGTCTGTGTGTGTTTGTTTGCTTAACTTTAAAACTGTGTGTGTCTGTGGGTGTGTGTCTGGGATGGGGACAAACTGTTTACTTAACTTTAAAAGTGTGTGTGTGTGTGTGTGTGTGTGTGTTTGCTTAACTTTAAAACAGGTGTGTGTGTGTGTGTGTCTGGGATTGGGCCCAACTATCTGTTTGTTTGGTTAACATTAAACTCGTGTGTGTGTGTGTGTGTGTGTGTGTGTGTGTCTGTTTGCTTACCTTTAAAACCGCTGTGTGTGTGTGTGTGTGTGTGTGTTTGCCTACCTTTAAAACTGATGTGTGTGTGGCGGGGAGATGGGGCCCAACTATCTGTTTGTTTGCTTACCTTTAAAACTGGTGTGTGTGTGTGTGTGTGTGTCTGGGATGGGGCCCAACTATCTGTTTGTTTACTTAACTTTAATACTGCTGTCTGTATGTGTTTATGGGGCCCAACTATGTTTTTTTACTTAACCTTAAAACTGGAGTGTGTGTGTGTGTGTTTGCTTACATTTAAAACTGATGTGTGTGTGTGTGTGCATATGTGTCTGTGTGTTGCTTAACTTTAAATCAGGTGTGTGGGTGTGTGTGTGTGTGTCTTGGATGGGCCCCAACAATCTGTTTGCTTAAATTTAAAACTGTCGTATGTGTGTGTGTGTGCTGTGTGTGTATGTGGTGTGTTTGTGTGTGTCTGGGATGGGGCCCAACCATCTGCTTGTTTGCTTAACCTTAAAACTGGCGTGTGTGCGTGGTGTGTGTGTGTGTGGTGTGTTTGTGTGTGTGTGGTGTGTTTTTGTGTGTCTGCAATTGGGCCCCACTCTCTGTTTGCTTACCTTTAAAACTGGTGTGTGTTTGTGTGTGTGTGTGTTTGTGTGTCTGGGATGGGGCCCAACTATCTGTTTGTTTACTTAACTTTAAAACTGCTGTGTGTGTATGTATGTGTGTGTGTGTGTCTGGGATGGGGCCCCACTATCTGTTTGTTTACTTACCTTTAATACTGGTATGTGTGTGTGTGTGTGTGTCTGTGTGTTGCTTTTGCTTAACTTTAAATCAGGTATGTGTGTGTGTGTGTGTGTCTGTGTGTTGCTTAACTTTAAATCAGGTGTGTGTGTGTGTGTGTGTGTCTGGGATGGGGCCCAACTATCTGTTTGTTTGCTTAAATTTAAAACTGACGTGTGTGTGTGTGTGGTGTGTGTGTGTGGTGTGTTTGTGTGTTTCTGGGATGGGCAAACCATCTGTTTGCTTAACCTTAAAACTGGCGTGTGTGTGTGTGGTGTGTGTGTGTGTGGTGTGTTTGTGTGTTTCTGGGATGGGCAAACCATCTGTTTGCTTAACCTTAAAACTGGCGTGTATGTGTGTGGTGTGTGTGTGTGGTTTGTTTTTGTGTGTCTGCAATGGGGCCCCACTCTGTGTTTGTTTGCTTACCTTTAAAACTGGTGTGTGTGTGTGTGTGTGTGCCTGTGTGTGTGATGTGTGGTGTGTTTGTGTGTTTCTGGGATGGGCAAACCATCTGTTTGCTTAACCTTAAAACTGGCGTGTATGTGTGTGGTGTGTGTGTGTGGTTTGTTTTTGTGTGTCTGCAATGGGGCCCCACTCTGTGTTTGTTTGCTTACCTTTAAAACTGGTGTGTGTGTGTGTGTGTGTGCCTGTGTGTGTGTGTCTGGGATGGGGCCCACCTATCTGTTTGTTTCCTTAACTTTAAAACTGGTGTGTGGGTGTGTCTGTTTGCTTAACTTTAAATCTGGTGTCTGTGTGTCTCTGGGATGGGGCCCGACTATGTGTCTGTTTGCTTAACTTTAAAACTGGTGTTTTTGTGTGTGTGTCTGGGATGGGGCTCAACTATATGTTGGTTTGGTTATTTTAAAACTGGTGTGTCTGTGTGTGTCTGCAATGGGGCCCACCTATCTATTTGCTTAACCTTAAAACTGGCATGTGTGTGAGTGTGTGGTGTGTGTGTGTGTGGTGTTTGTGTGTGTCTGGCATGGGGCCCCACTATCTGTTTGCTTACTAAATTTTAAAACTGCTGTGTGTGTGTATGTGTGAGTGTGTTTGTGTGTCTGGGATGGGGCCCAACCATCTGTTTGCTTAATCTTAAAACTGGCGTGTGTGTGTGTGTGGTCTGTGTGTGTGTGGTGTGTTTGCATGTGTGGTGTGTTTTTGTGTGTCTGCAATGGGGCCCCACTCTCTGTTTGCTTACCTTCAAAACTGGTGTGTGTTTGTGTGTTTGCCTGTGTGTGTGTGTCTTGGATGGGGCCCAACCATCTGTTTGTTTGCTTAACCTTAAAACTGGCGTGTGTGTGTGTGTGGTGTGTGTGTGTGTGGTGTGTTTGTGTGTGTGTGGTGTGTTTTTGTGTGTCTGCAATGGGGCCCCACTCTCTGTTTGTTTGCTTAACTTTACAACTGGTGTGTGTGTGTGGTCTGTGTGTGGTGTGTGTGTGTGTGTGTGTGTCTGGAATGGGGCCCAACTATCTGTTAGTTTACTTAACTTTAAAACTGCTGTGTGTGTATATCTGTGTGTGTGTGTGTCTGGGATGCGGCCCAACTATCTGTTTCTTTACTTAACCTTAAAACTGGTATATGTGTGTGTGTGTCTTAACTTTCAATCTGGTGTGTGTGTGTGTGTGTGTGTGTGTGTGTGTGTGTGTGTCTTGGATGGGGCCCAACTATCTGTTTGCTTAACATTAAAAGTGGCGTGTGTGTCTGTGTGGTGTGTGTGTGTGTGTCTGGGAGGGGGCCCAACTATCTGTTTGTTTGCTTAATTTAAAACTGGTGTGTCTGTGTGTGTCTGCAATGGGGCCCAACTATCTGTTTGTTTGCTTAACCCTAAAACTAGCATGTGTGTGTGTGGTGTGTTTGTGTGTTTCTGGGATGGGGCCCAACTCTCTATTTGCTTACCTTTAAAACTGGTGTGTGTGTGTCTGGGATGGAGCCCAACTATCTGTTTGTTTACATAACTTTAAAACTGAAGTGTGTGTGATTATGTTTGTTTGCTCAACTTAAAACTGGTGTATCTGTGTGTGTGTGTGTGTGTGTGTGTGTATGTCGGGGAAAGGGCCCGACTATTTCTTTGCTTAATTTAAAACTGGTGTTCTATGTGTGTCTGCAGTGGGGCCCAACTATCTGTTTCTTAACCTTAAAACTGCTGTGTGTATATGTGTGTGTGTGCGTGTCTGGGATGCGGCCCAACTATCTGTTTCTTTACTTAACCTTAAAACTGGAGTTTGTGTGTGTGTGTTTGTTTGCTTACCTTTAAAATTGGTGTGTGTGAATGTGTGTGCATGTGTGAGTGTGTATGTCTGGGATGGGGTCAACTATCTGTTTGCTTAACTTAAAACTGTTGTGTGTGTGTGTGTGTGTCTCTGGGATGGGGCCCAACTATCTGGTTGTTTACTTGACCTTAAAACTGCTGTTTGTGCGTGTGTGTGTGTGTGTCTTGGATGGGGCCCCACTATCTGTTTGTTTACTCAACTTTATAACTGGTGTGTGTGAGTGTGTGTGTGTGTATGTGTGTGTTGCTTAACTTTAAATCAGATATGTGTGTTTGTGTGTGTGTGTTTTGGATGAGGTGCAAATATCTGTTTGTTTGCTTAACTTTAAAACTGGCATGTTTGTGTGTGTGTGGTGTGTGTGTGTGTGGTGTGTTTGTGTGTTTCTGGCAAGGGGCCCAACCATCTGTCTGTTTGCTTAGGCTTAAAACTGGCCTGTGTGTGTGTGTATGTGGTGTGTGTGTGTGTGGTGTGTTTGTGTGTGTGGGGTGTGTTTTTGTGTGTCTGAAATGGGGCCCCACTATCTGTTTGTTTGCTTACCTTTAAAACTGGTGTGTGTGTGTGTGTGCCTGTGTGTGTGTGTCTGGGATGGGGCCCAACTATCTGTTTGTTTCCTTAACTTTAAAACTGATGTGTGTGTGTGTCTGCTTGCTTAACTTTAAATCTGGTGTGTGTGTGTCTGGAATGGAGCCCAACTATCTGTTTGTTTGCTTAACTTTAAAACCGGTGTGTGTGTGTGTGTGTGTGTCTGGGATGGGGCTCAACTATCTGTTTGTTTGCTTAATTTAAAACTGGTGTGTCTCTGTGTGTCTGCAATGGGGCCCAATTGTCTGTTTGTTTGCTTAACCTTAAACTGGCATGTGTGTGTGTGTGTGTGTGGTGTGTGTCTGTGGTGTGTTTGTCTTTGTCTGGGATGGGGCCCAACTCTCTGTTTGCTTACCTTTAAAACTGGTAAGTGTGTGTGTGTGTGTGTGTCTCGGATGGGGCCCAACTATCTGTTTCCTTAACTTTAAACTGCTGTGTGTGTGTATGTGTGAGTGTGTGTGTGTGTGTCTGGGATGGGGCCCAACTATCTGTTTACTTAACTTTAGTGTGTGTTTGTTTGCTTAACTTTAAAACTGGTGTGTCTGTGTGGTGTGTGTGTGTGTGTGTGTGTGTATCTAGGATGGGGCCCATCTATCTCTTTCTTTGCTTAACATAAAACTGGTATGTGTCTGTGTGTGTGTGCCTGTGTGTGTGTGTCTGGGATTGGGCCCAACTATCTGTTGATTACTTAACTTTAAAACTGGTGTGTGTGTGTATGTCTGTGTGTTGCTTAACTTTAAATCAGGTGTGTGTGTGTGTGTGTGTGTGTGTGTGTGTCTGAGATGGGGCCCAACCATCTGTTTGTTTGCTTAGGCTTAAAACTGGCATGTGTGTGTGTGTGGTGTGTGTGTGTGGTGTGTGTGTGGTGTGTTTTTGTGTGTCTGCAATGGGGCCCCACTCTCTGTTTGTTTGCTTACCTTTAAAAGTGGTGTGTGTTTGTGTGTGTGTGTGTGTCTGGGATGGGGCCCAAAAATCTGTTTGTTTCCTTAAATTTAAAACTGGTGTTTGTGTGTGTGTGTCTGGGATGGGGCTCAACTATCAGTTTGTTTGGTTAATTTAAAACTGGTGTGTCTGTGTGTGTCTGCAATGGGGCCCAACTATCTGTTTATTTGTTTAACCTTAAAACTGGCATGTGTGTGTGTGTGTGTGTGTGGTGTGTGTGTGTGTGTGTGTCTGGGATGGGGCCCAACACTCTGTTTGCTTACCTTTAAAATTGGTGTGTGTGTGTGTGTGTGCGTGTGTGTGTCTGGGATGGGACCCAACTATCAGTTTGTTTGCTTAACTTTAAAACTGGTGTGTCTGTGTGTGGTGTGTGTGTGTGTGTATGTCTGGGATGGGGCCCAACTATCTCTTTGTTTGCTTAATTTAAAACTGGTGTGTGTCTGTGTGTGTGTTCCTGTGTGTGTGTCTGGGATGGGGCCCAACTATCTGTTCGTTTACTTAACTTTAAAACTGCTGTGTGTGTGTATGTGTGTGCATGTTTGTGTGTGTGTCTGGGAAGGGGCCCAACTATCTGTTTGTTTACTTAACTTTACAAATGTGTGTGTGTGTGTGTGTGGTGTGTGTGTGGTGTGTGTGTGTGGTGTGTGTGTGTGGTGTCTGTGTGTGGTGTGTATGTGTGTGTCTGGGATGGGGCCCAACTATCTCTTTGTTTGCTAACCTATAAAACTGGTGTGTGTGTGTGTGTGTGTGTGTGTGTGTGTGTCTGGAATGGGGCCCAACTATCAGTTTACTTAACTTTAAAACTGCTGTGTGTGTATATGTGTGTGTGTGTGTGTCTGTGTCAGGGATGCGGCCCAACTATCTGTTTCTTTACTTAACCTTAAAACTGGTGTGTGTGTGTGTGTGTGTGTTTCTTAACTTTCAATCTGGTGTGTGTCTGTGTGTGTGTGTCTTGGATGGGGCCCAACTATCTGTTTGTTTGCTTAACATTAAAAGTGGCGTGTGTGTCTGTGTGGTGTGTGTGTCTGTCTGTCTGTCTGTCTGTCTAGGATGGGGGTCCAACTATCTGTTTGCTTAGTTTTAGAACTGGTGTGTGTCTGTGTGTGTGTGTCTGGGATGGTGCTGAACTATCTGTTTGCTTAATTTAAAACTGGTGTGTCTGTGTGTCTGCAATGGGGCCCAACTATCTGTTTGTTTGCTTAACCTTAAAACTGGCATGTGTGTGTGTGGTGTGTGTGTGTGTGGTGTGTTTGTGTGTGTCTGGGATGGGGCCCAACTCTCTGTTTGCTTACCTTTAAAACTGGTGTGTGTGTGTGTGTGTGTGTCTGGGATGGGGCCCAACTATCTGTTTCTTTACTTAACTTTAATACTGCTGTCTGTGTATGTGTTAATGTGTGTGTGTGTGTGTGGAATGGGGCCCAACTATGTTTTTCTACTTAACCTTAAAACTGGAGTGTGTGTGTGTGTTTGTTTGCTTACCTTTAAAACTGGTGTGTGTGTGTGTATGTGTGTGTGTGTGTGTGTCTCTGGGATGGGGCCCAACTATCTGGTTGTTTATTTAACTTTAAAACTGGTGTGTGTGTGTGTGTCTGTGTGTTGCTTAACTTTAAATCAGGTGTGTGTGTTTGTGTGTGTTTTGAATGTGGCCCAAATATCTGTTTGCTTAACTTTAAAACTAGCGTGTTTGTGTATGTGTGGTGTGTGTGTGTGTGTGGTGTGTTTGTGTATGTCTGGGATGGGGCCCAACCATTTGTTTGTTTGCTTAGGCTTAAAACTGGCATGCATGTGTGTGTGTGTCTGTGTGTTGCTTAACTTTAAATCAGGTGTGTGTGTTTGTGTGTGTGTGTTTTGAATGGGGCCCAAATATCTGTTTGTTTGCTTAACTTTAAAACTGGCGTGTTTGTGTGTGTGTGGTGTGTGTGTGTGTGGTGTGTTTGTGTGTGTCTGGGATGGGGCCCAACCATCTGTTTGTTTGCTTAGGCTTAAAACTGGCCTGTGTGTGTGTGTGTGCTGTGTGTGTGTGGTGTGTTTGTGTGTGTGTGGTGTGTTTTTCTGTGTCTGCAATGGGGCCCCATTATCTGTTTGTTTGCTTACCTTTAAAACTGGTGTGTGTGTGTGTGTGCCTGTGTCTGGGATGGGGCCCAACTATCTGTTTGTTTCCTTAACTTTAAAACTGATGTGTGTGTGTGTCTGTTTGCTTAACTTTAAATCTGGTGTGTGTGTGTGTCTGGGATGGAGCCCAACTATCTGTTTGTTTGCTTAACTTTAAAACTGGTGTTTGTGTGTGTGTGTCTGGGATGGGGCTCAACTATCTGTTTGTTTGCTTAATTTAAAACTGGTGTGTCTGTGTGTGTCTGCAATGGGGCCCAACTATCTGTTTGTTTGCTTAACCTTGAACTGGCATGTGTGTCTCTGTGTGGTGTGTGTGTATATCTGGGATGGGGCCCATCTATCTCTTTCTTTGCTTAACTTAAAACTGGTGTGTGTCTCTGTGTGTGTGCCTATGTGTGTGTGTCTTGGATGCAGCCCAACTATCTGTTTCTTTAATTAACCTTAAAACTGGTGTTTGTGTATGTGTGTTTGTTTGCTTACCTTTAAAACTGGTGTGTGTGTGTGTGCGTGTGCGTGTGTCTCTGTGAAGAGGCCCCACTACCTATTTGTTTACTTAACTTTAAAACTGCTGTGTGTGTATGTGTGTGTGTGTGTGTGTGTGTGGTATGTGTGTGTGTGTCCGGGATGGGGCCCAACGAACTGTTTGTTTGCTTAACTTTAAAACTGGTGTGTGTGTGTTTGTTTGCTTAACTTTAAAACTGGTGTGTGTGTGTGTTTTTGTTTGCTTAACTTTAATACTGCTGTGTGTGTGTGTATCTGGGATGGGGCCCAACTATCTGTTTGTTTGCTTAACCTTAAAACTGGCGTATGTGTGGTGTGTGTGTGTATTTGTTTGCTTAACTTTAAAACTGGTATGTGTGTTTGTGTGTGTGTTGTGTTTGTATGTGTGTGTTTGGGATGGGGCCCAGCTATCTGTTTTTTTGCTTAACTTTAGAACTGGTGTGTGTTTGTGTGTGTGTGTATGTTTGCTTAACTTTAAAACTGGGGTGTGTGTGTGTGTGTGTGTGTGTGTGTGTCTGGGATGGGGCTCAACTATCTGTTTGTTTGCTTAATTTAAAACTGGTGTGTCTGTGTGTGTCTGCAATGGGGCCCAACTATCTGTTTGTTTGCTTAACCTTGAACTGGCATGTGTGTCTCTGTGTGGTGTGTGTGTATATCTGGGATGGGGCCCATCTATCTCTTTCTTTGCTTAACTTAAAACTGGTGTGTGTCTCTGTGTGTGTGCCTATGTGTGTGTGTCTTGGATGCAGCCCAACTATCTGTTTCTTTAATTAACCTTAAAACTGGTGTTTGTGTATGTGTGTTTGTTTGCTTACCTTTAAAACTGGTGTGTGTGTGTGTGCGTGTGCGTGTGTCTCTGTGAAGAGGCCCCACTACCTATTTGTTTACTTAACTTTAAAACTGCTGTGTGTGTATGTGTGTGTGTGTGTGTGTGTGTGGTATGTGTGTGTGTGTCCGGGATGGGGCCCAACGAACTGTTTGTTTGCTTAACTTTAAAACTGGTGTGTGTGTGTTTGTTTGCTTAACTTTAAAACTGGTGTGTGTGTGTGTTTTTGTTTGCTTAACTTTAATACTGCTGTGTGTGTGTGTATCTGGGATGGGGCCCAACTATCTGTTTGTTTGCTTAACCTTAAAACTGGCGTATGTGTGGTGTGTGTGTGTATTTGTTTGCTTAACTTTAAAACTGGTATGTGTGTTTGTGTGTGTGTTGTGTTTGTATGTGTGTGTTTGGGATGGGGCCCAGCTATCTGTTTTTTTGCTTAACTTTAGAACTGGTGTGTGTTTGTGTGTGTGTGTATGTTTGCTTAACTTTAAAACTGGGGTGTGTGTGTGTGTGTGTGTGTGTGTGTGTCTGTCTGTCTGGGATGGGGGCCCAACTATCTGTTTGTTTGCTTAACTTTAAAACGTGTGTGTGTGTGTCTGTGTGTGTGTGTCTGGGATGTGGCCCAAGTTTCTTGGGGCACACTGGAGTGGATTGCAGGTACCCTCCTCCAGGGGATTTTCCCTATCCAGGGACCCTACTGGCATCTCTTCAGCCTCCTGCATTAGCAGGCGGGTTCTTTACCACTAGCACCACCTGGGAAGCCCTTACTGATGTTCACTGGTTTATAACTCAGGAATACTCAAGAGAAGGGATGTAAAAGGCAAGATATGGGGTGGGGGTAGGTGTATGCAGAACCTTCATGCCCTTTTCAGGTACATTACCCTCTTGATCCTGGGAGCTCCCCAACCATCTATTTTACAAGCTCTCCAGGTGATTCTGAGGCACACTCAAGAGTAAGAATTATTACTCTAAGAAGAAGGCTGCCCCCTCTGATAACTAACCAAGAATTTTGTCATTATTACAGATTTCATGACTATATGGCTTCTGTCTTTTTACCTGCCTGAAATTTAAAGCCATCATTTGTTTCTTGAGCCCAGCTGTGTGCCCAGTATTGTGACAGAAACAGTGAGAAAGAGACAGAGAAACTGCCCTCCAGGCTTTTAATGTAGGTGATCCAGGAATAGGGAAAGTTAATTAACTCTACAAGGCCAGATCTAGTCAATGTCAGATGAATTATACAGACAATAAACAAATGTTCTAGGAAATCACAGGAGGGAAATTTCACAATTATAAGGGGGAGGGCCTGACTAGAAATGGTCACTGCCAAGCCAAGCCCACCCTTCAAAGTAGCTGTAAGTCATTTTCTACAAGGCAATAGAACAGATCTTAGCTGCCTAATTAAGCCCCTGCCTAAAAGAAAACCACAAGATATCTAGGAGTCTGCTTTCCTTTAACAGCTGCCCCTTGAAATAAAAAAAATGAGAATGTTTATAGCTTTTAAAGTCTTTTATTTTCTCCCTCCACTGCTTCAATCACTCATAGGAAAGGACAGACAGATATGCACAGTACAGACATAAATGCTTGACAGAAGTAATTATGCAGCACCATTGCCAAGATGTAAAAATAACTAATTTTTTCATTGTAGTATGTTTGCATGAAGCTGCTCTGAATGACACTGTGTATTCTCATGGTTGTAAAACAATTCAGGAGAAAAAGAAGTGGATTTTCCATTTGTATTGGTCCACAGTAAACAGTGTCTGATAATCATTGGCATCATGGCCCATTTTCCAAATGGTCACAGTGTCATCACATAAGCTAAATTAAGTAGGCTAAATCTAAGTCTGGAAGATCCTTAGTGGTACTAACAGGCAGACAGTGATTTCATAAAGGCTAATCATTCAACTTATTTAAATTTCATTTTGCCATTATTCATAATAATTACATTATAGGCACAGGTCCCATTTTTATCATCTTAATAGCTCTTTCAAACCAAATGCAAACTGAAAGCACATTTAAAGTGTTGACTTGTATAATTATTCACAAGTTTGTATGGAAGAGATGTTTGGGTAGAATAAACAAGGTTAGAAAACAGGTGATGATGACTGGGGGAGAGAATGATAACCAAAGGTTGTGTGCTTAACATCTCTATGTGCGATTCTTAAAGGCTAACCTAAGTGTATACTACTTCAGACATACTCACAAACTAACACAGCATATTCCTTCTTTTGACTCTTTGAGTATCCCTTCTCCCCATCTATCCCCATCTCTAGTCAGTACAGACCAGTCTGAGAGCTTCAGCAACTTGAGAGAAGCTCTTGTTGGATATACTCTAACCTATGACTAAACTTCCTTACGTTTCATTATTGGTTCCCCATCCCATCCAAATGCTGCTCTTGTTTGTTCCTGGTTAGCCTCCAAGATGACAGGATTGGGATGCCAAGGGACTGGCCTCTAATTATCCATAATAGTTCCCTCTTTGTCAGTTAGGTGATTTCATCAGACATTTTCCAGACAGAGATCACAGTTGTTCTCTTCTTGGCTGTGAGGGGTGTTTTATAGCTTTGTGTGTGTGTGTGTGTGTGTGTCACTGTTGTCTGTTTTTAAGAATAAGTAAACATTTTCTTTCTTTGCTTCTTATTCCACAGACATGAGCCAGACACAGGAGCTCCAACTTTTTCTTTAATCATCAAAATTCCCCGACCAAAGAGTGGTATAGGAAAAACAAGTCCTATATTAAGTATTCAAACCCATTACCATTGACAAAGATGCCTTCCTTGACCCAAACTTATTCTTTAGTAAAAGTTGTATATATTTAAGCTATATAACATGATGGTTTGATATAGTCAGGCTCCTCTGAGCTGCCTTCTCAACTAGGCCTGAACTTTGGCCTAAAAAGAACTACAACTTTCAGCACAAACAATTTCATCCACTCTCTACATTAAGAGACTTGAACAAACACCAGCATAGTTTCTATCAATTCAAGGCCATGTCGCTAGGATGATACCAACCTCTTTAAAATGCCTGTCTGAGAAAGTTCAAAAGTGCCAAAAGAATTTACTGTTTATTTCAGCCAAAACCTGACTATAACCCCCTGATCTTCCTTTTCTGTCACTGACTATAATGGAAAAGAATAAGTGAGGCTCAGGTCTTTACATGGGTTGAGAGGTATGTAAAGGGCTGACGCTGACCCAAGTGGATTGGGGGTTAATTATGTCTCATGAAGAAAGGTTAAAACTTGCTGGACCAAGTAGGCATTAGAATCCTAAAGACAAAGTCCCTGACTGTGTTGTCACTGTTCTCCATGGAAACAGCAATGTCATGAAGTATAAGTTCTGGTACCACTTAGAAATAAGTCTTTAGGAGAGCATGGAGGGTTGAGGAAAGCAGCAACATCCTGAGCCAAACTGAAAGGGTCATCACACCATCCAAATTTAGAAGAAAAAGCCACACCAATGTCTTACAAAATAGCCTATTCTGATACTACAAAGGTAAGGGCATCTTCTCCCTTCTTTTTGACTAGCTACTGGGATGTCTTAATGGTGAGGTGAAACTATGGAAGAGGCTAAGGCTGCCTCAAATTTTCTTTCATATTTTTATTCAGGATACCCAGAAAGGACTTTAACGTTTCTCTATTTCTACATAAATCCAAAGATTTATTGCCACATAACTCTGAATTTCTTATTTCCAAAGGGAAATGAGCAATGAAAATTAATACTGTTTTGCTCAGAGAGGCTGGTGGTCATTCTATATATGAAAAATACAGACCCCACCACACTGGTAACTAATATGACTAGATGGTTCTGGAAGTCTAGCCTGAAGAGGAATGAGAAGGGGGATCTTAAGGCATTGTGAACGTGAAGGGAGGCCTTAAGGATCTGTGAATGTGAAGGGAAGTCTTAAGGAGTTGTGAGTAGGACAAAATATAAAAGAATTATGTGTACCCTTCTGAATAGAACAGAAAAAGATGTGTTGTACAGTAGACAGCTTGATATGCTTTTGACATGGAGGGCTACTGAGTTTGCCAGCCTGTCCCACCTCTGCTGGGTTGCTATGGTTTCAGGCATTATGATTCAACAAACCCTGATGTCACAAGCCAGGGTCAAAAGCAGCAGGGAAGAGCCTGGCTCCCTCAGTCTCATCCAACAGCTGACCAGGGTGGCAGCCAGCTGCACGTGCCCAAGAACTTGGCACTGCCCACTTCCATCTCAAGGGGCACATCTCCCTTCTAGGCGGCACACTTTCAGCTGAAGTCTAAACTAACTTCATTATCAAGGTAATGAGTTCATAAATTTTATTTTTTACAGGTTTTTTTTTTTTTTTTTTTTAGGATTTGGACTTAGGCTATATCCAAATCATGAGGGACCTCTGTGCCTCCCCCTTCTTCTTGAAGGGAGAGTCCAAGATCTTAAGAGAATGAGATGGAGGGGAGTAGGGAGAATGGCAAAGGGTTGAAATGTAGTAGTATCCTGTGAAAGGCTAGCCATCAAAAGATAGTTATTAAAATGTTGAGACAGAGAGAGGGAGAGAGGGAGGATGGGAAAGGAGAAAGAGCGGGGAGGAAGGAGGAGAGAGGGAGGAAAGGAGGGAAGGTGGAAGGGAGGAAGAGAAAGAGGAGGAAAGGAGGGAGAGAAATGTGTGAGAGGTGTCAAGGAGTTTGAAGGAAGTTGGGAGAGTTTATTCTCTCTTTCAAAAGTAAAATTAAACTTTGTCCTATGGGATCAGGGTCTGATCTTCCCTCAGACATTTGTCTCTTAGTTAAAGCTATTAGACTGAGTGGTCTCAATGTTCAGAAACTTGTTCTATATGCTGAAATCTTTATTCACTTTACTCGTATTGACCTTGGTCTTCTCCAGTGGCCCTATGTGGTAAGTATTATAGCTGTTAACCTAAGACGTGGGTTAGACTAGGTTTAGTTAAAATTCCGGAGAAGGGAATGGCACCCCACTCCNACTGAGTGGTCTCAATGTTCAGAAACTTGTTCTATATGCTGAAATCTTTATTCACTTTACTCGTATTGACCTTGGTCTTCTCCAGTGGCCCTATGTGGTAAGTATTATAGCTGTTAACCTAAGACGTGGGTTAGACTAGGTTTAGTTAAAATTCCGGAGAAGGGAATGGCACCCCACTCCAGTACTCTTGCCTGGAAAATCCCATGGATGGAGGAGCCTGGTGGGCTGCAGTCCGTGGGGTTGCTAAGAGTCGGACACGACTGAACCAACTTAGCAGCAGCAGCAGCAGCAGCAGCAGCTAAAATTCAGTTAAAGGGAATGAGGTGAACTTGACTCCCCTACAGTGTGTAGACTCCCTTTTAAATTTGTTTCCCAGACTGTCATTTTTCCTGACTGGCATTTTCCCAGGTCAATACGATACTTGCTTGGTTTCAAATAGTTGGTGTGGGGAATCTAAATTTAAAAAGGCCATGGACTGAGCTAAAAGATCTTAATCTTCAGTTCCAAACATTTCAGAGTGTCCTTCCCCCATGGCTTACCCTATCAGTTCCCAACCTAAAACTTATATGAAACACAGATGCGTTTCAGAAAGCCCTCCAGGGATTCTTAACCAATTCAGCTTCTTAAAATCATATATTTGACTTTCATATTTATTTTATTTCTCTTTCCAGATGTCTGATGATATTGACTGGTTACACAGCCACAGGGGCGTGTGCAAGGTTGATCTCTACAGCCCAACAGGACAACAAGATCAGGAACGGAAAGTGGTAAGACACAAAAATGACTCCTACCAAGGAGTGGAAAGGATTGGTGTATGGGTATAGATATCCTGGAGCCCAGGATAGGCTAATGGATAGTGACCTCTCCAAGGATTCAAGCTCAGTAAGGTCTGTGGGAGATCAGTGAGGTCATGGATCACACAGTCACAATTAAGGGGCGGAGCCAGATGAGTGATGCCAAGGATCTTGTGGGTGGGGGGAGGCCAGGGAGGGAGGTTGAGGGGAGTGAGGGGTGGTGGTTGCCTAGTTACCAGCCTTCATTACCTCACACCTCTGAAGTCATAATGATGTTGCCTAGCTACCAGTAAGTTGCCCCAAAGCTGGACTCTATCAGGGGGGCAAAATACTTCATTCTGTTTCCCAAACTAAGAGTGATTTACATAGTACTTCATATTTTTTTTATCATGTTCAAGCACCACTCATACTGTTATTTAATATGTACTTCTACAATGTTTTTTTTAATTTATTTAACTGGAGGCTAATTAAATTACATTATTATAGTGGTTTTTCCCATACATTCACATGAATCAGACATGGGTATGTGTGTCCCCCATCCTGAACCCCTCTCCCGCCTCCTTCCTCATCCCATCCCTCTGGATTATCCCAGTGCACCAGCCCTGAGCACCTTACCTCATGCATCGAACCTGGACTGGTGATCTGTCTCACATATGATAATATACATGTTTCATTGGTATTCTCTCAGATCATTCCACCCTCCCACTCTCCCACAGAGTGCAATAGACTGTTCTATACATCTGTGTCTCTTTCACTGTACTGCATATAGGCTTATCATCACCATCTTTCTAAATTCCATATATATGCATTAGTATACTGTATTGGTGTTTTTCCTTCTGACTTACTTCACTCTGTATAATAGGCTCCAGTTTTATCCACCTCATTAGAACTGATTCAAATGTATTCTTTTTAATGGCTGAGTAATACTCCATTGTGTTTATGTACCACAGCTTTCTTATCCATTCATCTGCTGATGGACATTTAGGTTGCCTCCACTGGGGTACACATGTCTCTTTCAATTCTGGTTTCCTCGGTGTGTATGCCCAGCAGTGGGATTGCTGGGTCATAAGGCAGTTCTATTTCCAGTTTTTTAAGGAATCTCTATACTGTTCTCCATAGTGGCTGTACTAGTTTGCATTCCCACCAACAGTGTAAGAGAGTTCCCTTTTCTCCACACCCTCTCCAGCATTTATTGCTTGTAGACTTTTGGATAGCAGCCATTCTGACCTGCATGAAATGGTACCTCATTGTGGTTTTGATTTGCATTTCTCTGATAATGAGTGATGTTGAGCATCTTTTCATGTGTTTGTTAGCCATCTCTATGTCTTCGCTGGAGAAATGTCTGTTTAATTCTTTGGCCCATTTTTTGATTGGGTTGTTTATTTTCCCGGAATTGAGCTGCGAGAGTTGCTTGTATATTTTTGAGATTAATTCTTTGTCAGTTGCTTCATTTGCTATTATTTTCTCCNGGCAGTTCTATTTCCAGTTTTTTAAGGAATCTCTATACTGTTCTCCATAGTGGCTGTACTAGTTTGCATTCCCACCAACAGTGTAAGAGAGTTCCCTTTTCTCCACACCCTCTCCAGCATTTATTGCTTGTAGACTTTTGGATAGCAGCCATTCTGACCTGCATGAAATGGTACCTCATTGTGGTTTTGATTTGCATTTCTCTGATAATGAGTGATGTTGAGCATCTTTTCATGTGTTTGTTAGCCATCTCTATGTCTTCGCTGGAGAAATGTCTGTTTAATTCTTTGGCCCATTTTTTGATTGGGTTGTTTATTTTCCCGGAATTGAGCTGCGAGAGTTGCTTGTATATTTTTGAGATTAATTCTTTGTCAGTTGCTTCATTTGCTATTATTTTCTCCCATTCTGAAGGCTGTCTTTTCACCTTGCTTATAGTTTCCTTTGTTGTGCAGAAGCTTTTAATTTTAATTAGGTCCCATTTGTTTATTTTTGCTTTTATTTCCAATATTCTGGGAGGTGGGTCATCGAGGATCCTGCTGTGATTTATGTTGGAGAGTGTTTTGCCTATGTTTTCCTCTAGGAGTTTTATAGTTTCTGGTCTTACATTTAGATCTTTAATCCATTTTGAGTTTATTTTTGTGTGTGGTGTTAGAAAGTGATCTAGTTTCATTCTTTTACAAGTGGTTGACCAGTTTCCCCAGCACCACTTGTTAAAGAGATTGTCTTTAAAGAGATTGTATATTCTTGCCTTCTTTGTCAAAGATAAGGTACCCATAGGTGCGTGGATTTATCTCTGGGCTTTCCCTTTTGTTCCATTGATCTATATTTCTGTCTTTGTGCCAGTACCATACTTCTTGATGACTGTGGCTTTGTAGTAGAGCCTGAAGTCAGGCAGGTTGATTCCTCCAGTTCCATTCTTCTTTCTCAAGATTCCTTTGGCTATTCGAGGTTTTTTGTATTACAAATTGTAAAATTATTTGTTCTAGGTCTGTGAAAAATACCATTGGTAGCTTGATAGGGATGGCATTGAATCTATAGATTGTTTTGGGTAGTATACTCATTTTCACTCTATTGATTCTTCCAATCCATGAACACAGTATATTTCTCTGTTAGTGTCCTCTTTGATTTCTTTCACCAGTGTTTTATAGTTTTCTATATATAGGTCTTTTGTTTCTTTCAGTTCAGTTCAGTTCAGTCGCTCAGTCGTGTCTGACTTTTTGTGACCCCATGAATCGTAGCATGCCAGGCCTCCCTGTCCATCACCAACTCACGGAGTTCACTCAGACTCATATCCATCGAGTCAGTGATGCCATTCAGCCATCTCATCCTCTGTCATCCCCTTCTCCTCCTGCCCCCAATCCCTCCCAGCATCAGGGTCTTTTCCAATGAGTCAACTCTTCGCATGTTTCTTTAGGTAGATATATTTCTGCTGCTAAGTCACTAGTCACAGCTGACCCTGTGCGACCCCATAGACGGCAGCCCACCAGGCTCCCCCATCCCTGGGATTCTCCAGGCAAGAACACTGGAGTGGGGGTTGCCATTTCCTTCTCCAGTGCATGAAAGTGAAAAGTGAAAGTGAATTTGCTCAGTTGTGTCTGACTCTTAGTGACCCATGGATTGCAGGCCACCAGGCTCCTCCATTCATGGGATTTCCCAGGCAAGAGTACTGGAATGGGGTGCCATTGCCTTCTCCGAGATATATTCCTAAGTATTTTATTCTTTTTGTTGCGATGGTGAATGGAATTGTTTCCTTAATTTCTCTTTCTATTTTCTCATTATTAGTATATAGGAATGCAAGGGTTTCTGTGTGTTGATTTTAAATCCTACAATTTTACTATATTCATTGATTAGCTCTAGTAATTTTCTGGTGGAGTCTTTAGGGTTTTCTATGTGGAGGATCATGTCATCTGCAAACAGTGAGAGTTTTACTTCTTCTTTTCCAATTTGGATTCCTTTTACTTCTTTTTCTGCTCTGATTGCTGTGGCCAAAACTTCCAGAACTATGTTGAATAGTAGCGGTGAAAGTGGGCACCGTTGTCTTGTTCATGACTTCAGGGGAAATGGTTTCAATTTTTTACCATTGAGGATAATGTTTGCTTGGGTTTGTCATGTATAGCTTTTATTATGTTGAGGTATGTTCCTTCTATTCCTGCTTTCTGGAGAGTTTTTATCATAAATGGATGTTGAATTTTATCAAAGGCCTTCTCTGCATCTATTGAGATAATCATATGGCATTTATTTTTCAATTTGTTAATGTGGTGAATTACATTGATTGATTTGCGGATATTGAAGAATCCTTGCATCCCTGGGATAAAGCCCACTTGGTCATGGTGTATGATCTTTTTAATGTGTTGTTGGATTCTATTTGCTAGAATTTTTTAAGGATTTTTGCAACTATGTTCATCAGTGATATTGGCCTGTAGGTTTCTTTTTTGTGTGGCATCTTTGTCAGGTTTTGGTATTAGGGTGATGGTGGCCTCATAGAATGTGTTTGGAAGTTTACATTCCTCTGCAATTTTCTGGAAGAGTTTGAGTAGGATAGGCGTTAGCTCTTCTCGAAATTTTTGGTAGAATTCAGCTGTGAAGCCGTCTGGACCTGGGCTTTTGTTTGCTGGAAGATTTCTGATTACAGTTTCAATTTCTGTGCTTGTGATGGGTCTGTTAAGGTTTTCTATTTCTTCCTGGTCCAGTTTTGGAAAGTTGTACTTTTCTAAGAATTTGTCCATTTCTTCCACATTGTCCATTTTATTGGCATATAATTGCTGACAGTAGTCTCTTATGATCCTTTGTATTTCTGTGTTGTCTGTTGTGATCTCTCCATTTTCATTTCTAAATTTTATTGATTTGATTTTTCTCCCTTTGTTTCTTGATGAGTCTGGCTAATGGTTTGTCAATTCCCTTTAACACTGCTCTTACAGTGTCCCACAGGTTTTGGGTTGTTGTGTTTTCATCTTCATTTGTTTCTATGCATATTTTGACTTCTTTTTTTTATTTCTTCTGTGATTTGTTGGTTATTCAGCAGCGTATTGTTTAGCCTCTATAAGTCAGAATTTTTAATAGTTTTTCTCCTGTAATTGACTTCTAATCTTACTGTATTATGATCTGAAAAGATGCTTGGAATGATTTCAATTTTTTTGAATTTACCAAGGCTAGATTTATGGCCCAGGATGATGTGATCTATCCTGGAGAAGGTTCTGTGTGCACTTGAGAAAAAGGTGAAATTCATTGTTTTGGGGTGAAATGTCCTATAGATATCAATTAGGTCTAACTGGTCCATTGTATCATTTAAAGTTTGTGTTTCCTTGTTAATTTTCTGTTTAGTTGATATATCCATAGGTGTGAGTGGGNATTTTTAAGATTTCTTTCCTTCTACTAACTCTGGGGTTCTCCATTTCTTCCTTTTTAGTTGCTTTAGGTAGGGTCTTTTGCTGGGCAGAAGGTCCTAATTTTGATGAATTTGTCCAACTTTTCTTTTATGATTGAGGCTTTTGTGTCATGTTGTAAACCATGCCACAAGTCTGCCATATACGTATATCATCAGGAAGTGTTTGGATGGTTAGCTCTTTCAGAGCAGAAGTTGCCTGAAAATCTGTGAAGACGTGACTTCCCTGGGCTCTCTCTGGTTTTGGGGTCTGTATTGGAAGCCTGCTCCCCACTCCTCTGACCCTCTTACAGCCCAGGGGTGAGGCTAATGAAGGGCCAGCATCAGTGAGTGAGTGTGTGTGTGTATACGTGCATGCGTGTGTGTGCATGCGTATGTGTACACTGAAAACAAGCAAACCATTCTGATTTTTGATCTTCACTGGGTGAGGTTTCTCCAGGCACCTCACTGGCCTGATGTTCTTGGGAAATGTTGCTTCATAAATATTGAATTGTGTCGTTACCTTCCACACACGCCTCTGGCGACTGCTTCCTAGAAATGAATTTGGAGTCTTGCGGTAATTACCCCTGGAAGTGTTCATTCACGTCTGAGACCAGATTAAATAATAAATAGGAATGTCATTTCTTCGTTCCAATTTAGAACCCTTGTCTCATTATTTTTCTGGATGAAATTGAATGTCTTGGCGGAGGAACTTGAGGGGAGGGGGGAGTGGGGATGGAGCCTGCGGAGGTGTGAAGACCCAGTACATGATGCTGGAGGACGGGACTCTGGAGGGCGAGCAGGGCCTTCTGCTCCTCCAGGGTCTGGGCCGGGTAGCGGGGTGGCAGGGCTGATAGGGACGAGAGGGCCAGGCAGACTTAGGGACACGCCCACATGGGCCGCTGTCCTTGCCCGGGACCATCTCCACTCCTTACCTCTTTAACATTTTCCCCACAGAGAAAACTGTAAAGTTTTCTTCAATGCAGAAAAGCATTAAAAGGAAAAAAAATAATCCATCCATTGTCCTGCCACCCAAAGTCAACTGCTATTAGCATCTGGGGGCATTTCTTTGCCTCAGCTTTTTTCTTGGCAGAGTTTTTTTTTTTTTTAATATAACTTGAGACCATATAGTAAATATGATCATATCTCCTGCTGTGGGTACTGGTTCACCTTTAAGAGGAACAGGATTGCAATCTCCTTGCAGTTTCCACTTGTCTTTCCCAGCCTTGCGTCCCCAGCAATGGCCCCGGTGCACAGCTGGTGCTCAGCAAGCATGTGCTGGGAGGACAGGTCACTTTTAGCGCCTTTGTGTCGCTCCTTAAGAAGAGCAGCCGAGGTTTCCCAGTGGCTAAGACCCCGTGCTCCCAGTGCAGGGGCCCAGGTTTGATCCCTGGTCAGGGAACTAGATCCCACGGGCTGCAGCTAAGACCTGGTGTGCTCAAACGAACAGATGATTCACTTAAAGATCGGCCAGGTGTCCCGGGCTCTTGCGGTGTGCATACATGTGCTGAGAGCTTTCCAGAGTTTATCTCACTTACCCTGCACGTTGCCCTCCTAAGAGACTATCCTTTTTGTGCTGAGAGCACAGACCTTGGAACGTGTCTGGCAGTGGAGTGTCGTGCTGGAGAACGTGTGATTTGGGGCTGAACTGTCTGCGTTTGTATCCTAGATCTGTGACTTCCTGGCTGTGTGACCCAGGATAAACCACCTAACCTCTGAGTCTTAGTGTCTTCAGGTTTCAACAGGCTCTAATACTAAAACCGAGTTGGTTGGATTGTCAGAAAGATGCAGTAAAATCAGAGCCTGGCAGAGAGAAAGCGGTTTGGCCTGGTAGCTCTAATTACGACTATTCTTTATCTGGCTGACTATGAGCAAATCATTTTACCTCTGAGTCTTGGATTGCTCACTGGGAAGATGGAGAGAGTGGTTGCAATTGGTGAAATGAGATAAGACATGTAAAAAGCTGAGCCCAGACCCTGGTTCATTGATGGAGCTCAGCAAAGGCTAGTTATTAATATGAACTAAAAATGAAGGTCTCTGGAGCTCCTCGTCCTTCCAGGCTCATCCCAAGGGACACCTCCTCCAGATGTCCCTCCTGATTGCTCCTCGTCCCGCCGTGTCTCTCCCATATTCCTTAGCACTCTGTGCCACCTCTGTCCTAGCACCTCCATGCGGCCCTGTCATCTCAGTTTTAACTTGTCTGGGGCCCCACCAGACCCTAAACGCTCCGAAGGTGGGGGCCACCCACTGGCCATCACCGCATCCCCAGATTCCAGGGTCTGGCACACCGCCCAGGCCTTACAAAGCATTTGTGGGGTGGAACCATAATGGGAGCTGTCGCGGAAGACCACGGTGGGCGGGGGGAGGGGCAACCAGAGGGAGGGTGAGAGCTTCTGTTGAGTCATCGCAGAGGGGAGGTGCTAGCAGAGAGGCTCCTGGAAAAAGTAGCTGCTTGTCATAAATTCCAACTCTGGTAACGTTTGGCCCATCTGTCTTTTCCTGACTTAATTCAAAATTGGATGGGAGGGAAAGGAATTTGTCTGAGTGACTCCAAGTTAACAAGCTGTAATGACGCGCTAGGAGCTGTGTGGCTCGGAGCCATCAATTTGCCGAGAGAGAAGCAGGACGTGGAAAAGTAACTACTGGGTGTTGGGCAGGGCTGAGGAGACAGAGGACAAGGAGATGTCCGCTCCCTGGGACAGAGGGAGAAAGGAGGCAGGGAGAAGGAGAAGGGGACAGAGGAGAAGAGACTCTAGGTTTTGTCGGTGCTTCTGGATGGCCCATATTACTCATCCTTAAAATAAACTTTACTTGCCTGGTGGCTCAGATGGCAAAGAATCTGCCTGCCACGCAAGAGACCTGGGTTCGATTCCTGGGTCAGGAAGATCCCCTGGAGGAGGAAATGGCACCCCACTCCAGTATTCTTGCCTGGAGAATCCCATGGACAGAGGAGCCTGGTGGGCTACAGTCCAGGGGATCACAAAGAGTCAGACACTTTATGGAGTATAATTTATATGCAATACAATACACCTGTTTTACCTGTACAGTTTGGCTTTTGACAAACACATACAGACATGTAAACACATTTGCTATCAAGACAT
Source organism: Oreotragus oreotragus (assembly GCA_006410675.1). Lineage (NCBI taxonomy): Eukaryota > Metazoa > Chordata > Mammalia > Artiodactyla > Bovidae > Oreotragus > Oreotragus oreotragus. The sequence continues at coordinate 274,903 of SJYX01020686.1, forward strand.
AGAACTTTTCTATCACTCCAGAAAGCACCCTTGTGCCCTCTTGCAGTCAATCCCCCTAGCTCGTGCCTTTCGAAATGACTGATCCTCCTCCTGTTGTTATAGATGGGTCTTTCCTGTTTTAGAATTTTGTACAAGTAGAATCATACAGGACAGACTCTTTTGTATCATTCACATCACAGTCAATATCCATACTGTACTTAAAAAAAAAATTATTTATTTGGCTGCACTTGGTCTTAGTTGCGTCAAGCAGGATCTAGTTCCCCGATCAAGGATCAAACCCAGGCCCCCGGCATTAAGAGTGCAGATCCTCACTCACTGGACCACCAAGGAAGTCCTGAGATCTACACATTTTTAAGGTAAAATTTGATTATGCTTCGCAGACAATCCAGTGCAACAAGTGTGTTAGTTGTGGGTATATTCCTAATGCTGATTCTTTAAAGTTTGGCTTAAATGTCCTCTCCTCCAAGATTCCGTCCCTGATTTCCCCCAGCAGGGCTGGCGAGGTTGATGGCTGCTGATCAGTGTTGATGTTTAGTGAGTATTTGCCATACTTAATAGCATTTGCCTTACAGAGGTTTTCTATTATTACAACCCTTGACTGAGTTAGGTATTATTGTCCCCATTTCAAAGAAAAGGAATTTAAGGGTCAGAGAGGTTGAGCAACTGAGCTACCATCACACAGCTAAAGTCTGACCCAGGACTCAGCCCCCAGCACTGTGCTATGACTGCTCTCCTATGGTGCCTTGCAGGGGGATTGTTTTCTTCACCTCCAGCCAAATAGCTCCTTCTTACAGCCCCTGTCACATCACTTCATAGTTAACCGTTTGGCTATCTTTGCTCCCTTATCAACCTGATTTCTTACTTGCAAATGACTGAATCTACTCTAGACATTTTAATAGAAAACTTGTTAAAGGAGATGAGGTGGTTCAAAGAATCTATTTCATCACTTTAAGTATGTCCTGCCATTCCCTTCTGGCCTGAAGAGTTTCTATTGAAAGATCAGCTGTGTCCTTATGGGAATCCCCTTTTGTGTTATTTGTTGTTTTTCCCTTGCTGCTTCTAACATTTGTTCTTTGTGCTTGATCTTTGTTGATTTGATTAATATGTGTCTTGAGGTGTTTCACCTTGGGTTTATCCTGTTTGTGACTCTCTGGGTTTCTTGGACTTGGGTGACTATTTCCGTCCCCATTTTAGGGAAGTTTTCAACTATTATCTCCTCAAGTATTTTCTCATGACCTTTCTTTCTGTCTTCTTCTTCTGGGACTCCTATGATTGGAATGTTGGGGTGTTTAACATTGTTCCAGAGGTCCCTGAGGTTGTCCTCATTTCTTTTAATTGTTTTTTCTTTTTTCCTCTCTGCTTCATTTATTTCTACCATTCTATCTTCTACCTCACTTATTCTGTCTGTTGCCTTCGTTATTCTACTGTTGGATCTGGGACTCCTATGATTGGAATGTTGGGGTGTTTAACATTGTTCCAGAGGTCCCTGAGGTTGTCCTCATTTCTTTTAATTGTTTTTTCTTTTTTCCTCTCTGCTTCATTTATTTCTACCATTCTATCTTCTACCTCACTTATTCTGTCTGTTGCCTTCGTTATTCTACTGTTGGTTCCCTCCAGAGTATTTTTGAGCTCATTTATTACATTATTCATTATTGATTGACTCTTTTTTATTTCTTCTAGGTCCTTGTTAAACCTTTCTTGCATCTTTTCAATCCTTGTCTCCAGGCTATTTATCTGTAACTCCATTTTGTTTTCAAGATTTTGGATCATTTTTACTATCATTATTCTGAATTCTTTTTCAGGTAGACTCCCTATCTCCTCCTCTTTTGTTTGGTTTGGTGGACATTTACCATGTTCCTTTACCTGCTGAGTATTTCTCTGCCTTTCCATCTTGTTTAGATTGCTGTGTTTGGGGATGCGATTCATGGGGTCGCAAAGAGTCGGACACGACTGAGCAACTAAACTGAACTGAACTTTCTGTATTCTGGCAGTTTGTGGTTGCTCTTTATTGTTGAGCTTCCTCCCTGTGGGTGGGGTTGGACCAGTGTCTTGTCAAGGTTCCTGGTTAGGTAAGCTTCCATTGGTGTTCTGGTGGGTGGAGCTGGATTTCTTCTCTGGAGTGCAATGAAGTGTTCAGTAGTGAGTTTTGAGATGTCTGTGGGTGACTTTGGGTAGCCTGTATACCGAACCTCAGTGCTATGTTCCTGTGTTGAGAATTTGCATGGCATGTCTTGCTCTGGAACTTGTTGGCTCTTGGATGATTCTTGGTTTCAGTGTAGGTATGGAGGCTTTTGGATGATCTCTTATCAATTAATGTTCTCTGAAGTCAGGAGTTCTCTGGTGTTTTCAGGTTTTGGGCTTAACCCTCCTGCCTCTGGTTTTCAGTCTTGTTCTTACAGTAGCCTCAAGACTTCTCCATCCATACAGCACCAATGATAAAATATCTAGGTTAATGGTGAAAAGATTCTCCACAGTGAGGGACACCCAGAGAGGTTCACAGAGTTACATGGAGAAGAGATGAGGGAGGAGGCAGATAGAGGTTACCAGGAGGAGAAGAGGGGGAATCAAAAGGGGAGAGAACAATCTAGCTAGTAATCAATTCCCTATGTGCTCTCCACAATTGGGAACCCTCTGAGACATTCATGGAGTTACGTAGAGAAGAGAAGAGGGAGGAAGGAGATAAAGGTGACTAGGAGGAGAAAAGGGGGAATCAAAAGGAGAGAGACAGATCTAGGTAGTAATCAGTTCCCTAAGTGTTCTCCAAAGTCTGAAACACCCACAGAGATTCACAGGGTTGGGTAGAGAAGAGAAGAGGGAGGGAAGAGATAGAAGTGACCTGGGGGAGAAAAAAAAGAGTCAAAAGCAGGAGAGAGCAATCAAGCCAATAATCACACTCCTAAGTAAAAATGGGTACTCAAGATTGGATTCTTAAAGGTTCAAATTTGATAACAAATACCACAAAACAAAGATTAAAAATTTAAAGTAGAGGTTATACTCTCAAAAGTACAATATTAAAAAAACAAGACAATATCACAAAAATTATAAAAATATATATATGAAGTTTGCTTTTAAAAATAGGGTCTTTTTTTCTTTTGCAAGGTAATAGTAAGTTACAAAAATGAAAATTAAAGGAGTAATAGAGGACTTAAAGTTTTAAAAAATTTTTTAATTAAAAAATGATAATAGTAAAAATATATCTAGAAATTTCTCTGGAGCTGTTGTGGGCAGTGTGGGGTCAGTTCAGTTTCAGACAGGTCCTTGTTCCAGCTTATCCTTCTCAAGGTCTATGGGCCCCTTCCTATGTAGTCAGTGCTAACTACAGGGTTTTAATCTGTTGCACCTGTCACTTCCAAGATGATTCCCTCTGTTTATTTTGGCTTCTTCTGTTTGCAAGGGGGTGTATAGCTCAGGGGTAGAGCATTTGACTGCAGATCAAGAGGTCCCCAGTTCATATCCGAGTGCCCCCTGGTGGCTTCCTTTATAGGGGTCTGATGGCTCAGACAGTAAAGCATCTGCCCACAATGCGGGAGGCCCGGGTTTGATTCCTGGGTCGAGAAGATCCCCTGGAGAAGGAAATGGCAATCCACTCCAGCACTCTTGCCTGGAAAGTCCCATGGACAGAGGAGCCTGATAGGCTACAGTCCATGGGGTCGCAAAGAGTCAGACACGACTGAGCGACTTCACTTTCACTTCTGTTTGCAGGTCTCTTCAGTGTCTAATTTCTGCCCTGACACAAGGCGGCGAAGGTGGTCATTTATTTAGGCTCACTTGTTCAGTTGTGCTGTGGGGAGGGAGGAACACTGCAAACAAATATCACTGGTGTGTGTGGGGAGTGCTCAGTGTCTTGGCCACACTGGGTTTGCACCCGCTCACAGTATATGTGCTTTTCCAGTCTACACTGCTAAGGCTTTAGGTTGCTCTGCAGTGGAACTGTCTGAAGTGGGCCCTGGGTTACATGCACTTCCCACGTCTAAGTCACTCAGGTTCAGGTTCTCGGGTATTCCACAAAGGCACAGACTTGGTTGGGCCTGCGTTTTGTTCACTTCCCAAGTCCGAATAGCTCAGACAACAAGGTGCTTGGTGAGCGCACTCTCCCCAGGTGTGGTGCATCTTATCGCCTCCCTGGTCCCAGCCACTGGATTTCCTGGGTGGCAGTGGGCGCACCCTCTCAGGTGTGCTGTGTGTCTCTTCTGGAGAGCTGATCTCTGGCTACAACCCTCCCGGCAGATGTTAACCATCCAGAATCTCAGGAAGTCTTGGTTAGCTACTGGAAGCCTGCTTGCAATTTGGTAGAAGATGCCATCTTTGGGGCCGAGTTTGCCCCTTTCCGGCTCTAGCTGCTGCCCACCTATCTCCCTGCCTCCAGCAGGGGATGGGCCGATCCACAGCCAGCTAGCTCTCCTCTGGTATGTGTTCAGTCCTTTGTTCTCCTTTCAAAGACAATGGGCTGCCTTTGTGGGTGCCTGGTGTCCTCTGCCAGCATTCAGACGTTGTTTTGTGGAATTTGCTCAGCATTCAAATGGCCTTTCAATGAATTTGTCAGGGAGAAAGTGGTCTCCCTGTCCTATATTCCTTCACCATCTTAGGACCGCCTCCTCTACAATGTTTTAAAAATTGACTTATATTTAAAAATTACCATCACTCTAAGCACTGTTATCCAAAATATGATAGATTTGATATTCTAGTATGTATTTTCCTAATGAATAACAATTAAAAATACTTATTAAACACAAAAATTTTTATCCATGGGCCACCTAAAATCTATGTTATCAATAGTAAAAGCACCACATTTTGGCAACAGTAGAAAGTGCTCCAAACTGGGAGCCAGTTATAATACAAGTTCTGCCTTTGAGTTTATGTCAGTTTGGCAAATCATCTCTCCTTTTGGTTTTCTCAGTAAATGTGGGTGCTATATTTTTAACTCTCTCTCGTTCACAAGTAAGTATTCTCACTTAGGAAATGTAGTAACATTAAGATTCTGTCTGCCTAATAAAATTTATCTGTTGTTTATTGCATACTTAACTATATCCAGGCACTCTCCTAAAAGCTTTACACACACTATCTCAATCAATTCTCACAAGAACTGATAAGGTAGGTGCTGCTATCATCTTCCAGCAAAATTAAGGCCTTTTCTCTGGAATTTTTCTAAATTAACCCTTCTAATTTGATGCAGATATGCTTTGTCGATGTGTCTACCCTGAGCATTGAAGATAAAGATTCTAAGGTGGGTACACTCTCCTCCCCTCAGGGTTGCAATGGGCGGGAAGCTTCCAAGAAGGGTTATCTATCAGTGACAGCATGAGAAAGGGAAAGGTTGTGGCAGAGGGTGGAAAGGTGGAGGGGACTCAGGTGGGAAGCCAACATTCTTGCTTTGAAATAGTAGCCTAGGGGGCCAGATTCAAAAAAATGTCAAAAAAGCAACTTTTCACAAGAATCTTATCTTTTAATTCCATAGGATGCTGCTGGTTGTAGTTCAGAAGGTGACTTAAACCTGGAGAATCTAGAAGAAAAAGAAATTATTGTGATCAAGGACACTGAGAAGCAAGACCAGTCTAAGGTATAGACAGCCTCTGAGTCTAACCTTTCTCATTCCCAGAGCTCAGTGCTGAATCTGAGAGCTCTGGTTCAGAGATAGTAAGAGAACTATTGTCAAACAGACTGAAAATTTTAATACTATGGCATTCTAGAGAACACATGCCTAAGTTCAGAGTCACGGTAAGCTCAATGCTCACAATAAGTTCACAGAATCTCACAATGACACTAATCACAGAGGCTTATAATGCCCTTTCTTGATTACAAGTAGCTCCTGCAAATAGAATCTTGCTGTGCTTTTCTTAACAAAGACATGGGCTTATAGGCAAAATCGTTTGCAGTGTTCTTTACTGGTTTGTAATGGACTTGTGTGTCTCACATTGCCCAGTGTCCAAAACAATAGAGAAGATATGGAGAAGAGAGAATCCACAACAATCAAACACTGTAGTTGCCTGGTCTCCACCCTGTTGTCTAAGAGATTACCTAGGCTAGTGGGTACCATAAAGTTTGAATCAATTATATTTGCATACCAGTATCACATATGACTTCCCTAGTGGCTCAGACGGTAAAGCGTCTGTCTACAATTCGGGAGACCTGGGTTCAATCCCTGGGTCAGGAAGATTCCCTGGAGAAGGAAACTGCAACCCACTCCAGTACTCTTGCCTAGAAAATCCCATGGATGAAGGAGCTTGGTACAGGCTACTGTCCATGGGGTCGCAAAGAGTCGGGCACGACTGAACGACTTCACTTCACTTCACTTCATCACATATGGAATTCTTTTGTTTTTGTGTAAATATCCCAAATTACACCTGGTTTGGGGTAGGCATTAGTGCACATGATAATTCTCACAGTCCTAGAAGCCTAGAGTAGCTGATAATTGGAACAAGATATTTGGTTTCAGTGCAAAAGAGTTAAATATTCCTTGTTCTGTATTCCTAGGCTCATATTATAATCAGAAACATCATTTCTGACCCCAGATGCCTTTGAAGCATTTTTTACATGTATTATGATGAAAGTGCTCTCTAAGGAAGGGAAAACCAGTTATAAAATATTTTCCAAAGGGTTTTGGGTTCAGTTAAGGGTGGCCAACTTCACTTTGGGGTCTTAATAGAAGGATACACCTGGTGTTTGTTTTTAAAAGAGGAGCCCATATTTACAACACACAATGTAGGTCTCCTTGATTGTAACTTAAGCTACATGTGGCAGTGACAAGCATATTAAGAGATACATTGATATACATGCATATTTTTACATTCACACATATGCACTGAATATTCATACTACCATGCACATGTTGGCCTATACAGATGACATAATACAATGAGTATGATGTCAGCACATTATGACACATGCTTACACACAGTGACATCACACATGTGCACTGACACACATATGCACACATGCACACAGGCACATTTTCACACACAATATAGACTGACACATTCACACTCATGAGTTGATATATTAATGTGCATATATACAAACAACAGAGACACTGACACATTTTTGACATATATTGTGATAAATTCACATACTCAAATGAAATAGACAAATATATTAATAACACTTATATGTAGTTAAATGTACAAATGTATATACCCTAAGCTTTTGTCACTGCCACTTGTTCTTGAATGTGTATTAATGTATAGAATTGTGTGTTATGTGCCCATGAAAATTCTAAAGGCCAAATCCTTAATCTGTGCAACTTTAGAGATATATTTTCTAAATAGAGGAAAGAAGTACCTATCCAAACTCTTATGGATGGGTGTTGTTCTTTTTTTAGACAGAGGGATCAGTGTGCCTTTTCAAACAAGCTCCTTCTGATCCTTTAAGTATCCTCAATTGGCTTCTAAATGATCTTCAAAAGTACGCCCTAGGTTTCCAACATGCATTGAGCCCCTCAGCCTCCAGTTGTAAACATAAAGTAGGAGAGACAGAGGGAAACTGTCAAAAATTGCCTTCTGGGAACTGCTACAGCATCTATGCCAATCACCTGAACATGGATTATGTGAAAAACGAACCTCAGAGCCTACGTCTGGAAATGACAGCAGCCAAAAACACCAACAATAACCAGAGTCCTTCTACTCCTCCAGGCAAATCTCCTAGTAATCAGAGAGCAGTTAACTCCCCTGATGGAGAATGTTCTATGGATGATCTCTCCTTCTATGTCAATCGATTATCTTCTCTGGTAATCCAGATGGCCCGTAAGGAAATCAAGGAGAAGTTAGAAAATGGGAGCAAATGTCTTCATCATTCGATCTATTCACCCAATGAGGACAAAGGGAAAAACAGCCCTCGCAGTGCTGTGAGCAAGATCGCTTCTGAAATGGCCCATGATGCCGTAGAAGTGACCTCTGCAGAAATGCGGGGCACTGGGGAGGAGTGTAGGGATGGTGGTCGGAAAACCTTTCTGTATAGTGAATTATCCAACAAAAACAAAGGCGGAGACAAACAGATGTACCAAAGAGACAGCAAAGAATTTGCAGATTCCATCAGCAAAGGACTCATGGTTTATGCCAATCAAGTAGCATCCGATATGATGGTTTCTGTTATGAAGACCTTGAAAGTTCATAGCTCTGGGAAACCAATTCCAGCTTGTGTGGTCCTGAAGAGGGTGCTATTGAAACATACCAAAGAAATTGTGTCAGATTTGATTGACTCCTGCATGAAGAACCTACATAACATCACTGGGGTCCTGATGACCAACTCAGACTTTGTCTCAGCTATCAAGAGGAATCTGTTCAATCATGGGAAACAAAATGCTGCTGATATCATGGAGGCTATGCTGAAACGTTTGGTCAGTGCTCTTCTGGGTGAAAAAAGGGAAACTAAGTCTCAGTATTTGTCATATGCATCCTTGAAAGCCGGGTCCCATGATGCCAAGTGCAAAAACCAAAGTCTTGAATTTTCAGCTATGAAGGCTGAGATGAAAGGAAAGGACAAATGTAAAGTGAAGCAAGAGGAATGCAAGTCTTTGACCAGTGCTGAGAAAGTCAGTGAACATATCCTCAAGGAAAGCCTGACTATGTGGAACCAAAAGCAGTGTAATCAAGGCAAGATGCCTAGCAAAACCTGTCCCCAAAAGGAGGAAAAGAGAGAGAAGATCAGCCCTTCCACAGATTCACTGGCAAAGGACTTGATTGTCTCTGCCCTTATGCTGATCCAGTACCATCTGACCCAGCAGGCCAAGGGCAAAGAGGCATGTGAAGATGACTGTCCACCTGGTACCACGAGCTATATGACCCAGAGTGCCCAATATGAAAAGTGCGGAGGTAGCCAAAGTGCCAAGTCACTTTCAATGAAACATCTAGAAACTCGTGGAGCACCTGAACCATCCACCTCTCTGAAGGACAATCAACATCTAGATTCCCAGAAGCTGGATATGTCAAACATGGTTCTATCACTTATTCAAAAACTGCTGAATGACAGCCCCTTCAACTGTGAAGATCTGTGTGAAGGTGAGAACAAACATTCCGAGGTCAGGACAAACAAATCAACCTCCATGTTCAAGAAATCTGACAGAGAGGAAGAACAAGGCCAGGACAATCGAGAAGTTGACTTTGTCAGTGGGATGAAGCAAGTGAACCAACAATTTATAGATCAGCTGGTAGAATCTGTGATGAAGCTGTGCCTTATCATGGCTAAGTATAGCAACAACGGGGCAGCCCTCACTGATTTGGAAGAGCAACCACCCTCATCCAAAAACTCTAATTTTTACCAGGCCAGTGGCTCCAGATGTAGTCATGAATCTGGGATTTCTCAGAGCTACCAAGACTCTCATGGACCTGAAGTCATCGTCAATAACCAATGCTCAACAAGCAGCTTGCAAAGGCAGCTCCAAGCTGTCCTGCAGTGGATTGCAGCCTCACAATTTAACATACCCATGCTCTACTTCATGGGAGATGAGGATGGACAACTGGAGAAGGTAAGCGATAGCGACGTAACAAGGAACAAGAAGAAAGGGGGCTGGAATGGGTAGGAGCAGGGAAGCAGTATTGTATTCAGAGCAGTCCATTCTTTTTTCAGTCTATCTTTTCAGCCTTTAATCCAAGAATCATAGGCAGAAAGATGGGTGGGGTGTAGGTGACTTTCTCCCTCTGGGTCCTGGTTCTAAAAGCATCACATGATTCAAGCTATCTCTGCTCTCTCACAGCTTCCCGAAGTTTCGGCTAAGGCAGCAGAGAAGGGGTACAGTGTAGGAGATCTTCTTCAAGAGGTCATGAAGTTTGCCAAGGAACGACAACTGGATGAAGCCATGGGAAACATGGCTAGAAAACAACTGCTAGACTGGCTGCTCATTAACCTGTGAGCNGGGTACAGTGTAGGAGATCTTCTTCAAGAGGTCATGAAGTTTGCCAAGGAACGACAACTGGATGAAGCCATGGGAAACATGGCTAGAAAACAACTGCTAGACTGGCTGCTCATTAACCTGTGAGCCAACAACTCCTTTGCCTCCTCTCCCTCTCCGTTTACTCCCTGCCCCCAGCAGCATTTCATCCCAGCTGAAACACCCCCTACCATCAAGCCAGTGAACTGCACTCTACATGATTGTATTTCCCAATACATCAGCAGTTAGACTGTGCAAATACAGGGTGTCCCAACAAGCTGGGAAAGAAAATGAATAAAAAAAATAAAATAAAAAATGGTGCCAGTGTTTTCTTGGTCAGATATATCTAAGGCAATTGGGTCCAGTTTCAAGGAATGGTGATACAGTGTTGGACTTGTGTCCATATCTCACCCTGGTTTATTTTCTAAGCAACCAAGACACAGGGGTATAACCCATGTCCAAGTTCCTAAGTCATTTGGCTTATCCAAATCTCAGTCCACAAGTTATTTAGAGGTTTGCCACCATGGCCTCCCTGTTCTTCCAGAATTACGCACATAACTTGATAATCCCCCTTATAATCCCAAGAATGCAGATTTCTTGGTCACTTTGAAGAGTTTGAAGATAGGAGCCTAGATGAAAAACAAATTTCAGAAAGTATATTACTCATGCACACACATACACTCCCAGGGTCCACTACACATGGCTAAATGCCACCCAGAACTACATCAGGATCCAATCCTTCCCTACACACAAAGCTTCCTTATAAGTCATTTCCTTCAACTGATGAGATTTCCTTGTTTTACAGCAGTTTGAAAAAAATTTGCAGAGAACAAAGCTATAGAATGATAAATTCTCACAGCCACCCTATGTGAATCTCAATATCTCCTTTGAGACTAGCACTAAATTCCTAGATTTCTTGTATACTTCCTCAGAAGTCCATCACAATGCTATAATTCATTACAAATCAGATCAAGACAGTGTTTCCAGCCCTGTGGTCCTCTGTTGGCTAGCTTGCATCATTCTGGACTCAAAGCTTTGGACTCTTACTAGTTTCATGGCCTTAGAATCATCTAGGTAGACTCTTGAGTCTTTTTATTTACCTGTAAAATGTAGACAGGGCTTCCCAGATGGCTCAGACAGTAAAAGAATCTGCACCTGCAGTGCAGAAGACTGGGGTTCAATCCCTGGGCCAGGCAACCCACTCCAGTATTCTTGCCTGGAGAATCCCATGGACAGAGGAGCCTGGTGGGCTATAGTCCATAGGGTTGCAAAGAGTCAGACACGACTGAGAGACTAACACACACACACACACAACGTAGACAAAGTTACCTTCCCTGTTTAAAGATTAAACTAGAGGAATAGATGTGATGATGCTCTGTAAAAAGAATCTTTTTTTTTTTTTCTGNCACACACACACACACACACACACACACCCCAGGTGGTTTTCTTGGCTGAGAACAGTTGCCTAGAACACACACACACACACACCCCAGGTGGTTTTCTTGGCTGAGAACAGTTGCCTAGCACACACACACACACACACCCCAGGTGGTGTTCTTGGCTGAGAACAGTTGCCTAGCACACATGCGTGCGCACACACACACACACACACACCCCAGGTGGTTTTCTTGTCTGAGAACAGTTGCCTAGCACACACGCACACACACACACACACACCCCAGGTTTTCTTGGCTGAGAACAGTTGCCTAGCACACACACACACCCCCCAGGTTTTCTTGGCTGAGAACAGTTGCCCTAGGCTGTTTACACACACACACACACACACACTGAGAACAGTTGCCCTAGGCTGTTTACACACACACACACACCCCCCACACA
>SJYX01020686.1:286698-410554 GCA_006410675.1 Oreotragus oreotragus
GGTTTTCTTGGCTGAGAACAGTTGCCTAGCGCACACACACACACACACACACACTGAGAACAGTTGCCCTAGGCTGTTTACACACACACCGCCCCCTACACACACACACCCCAGGTGGTTTTCTTGGCTGAGAACAGTTGCCCTAGGCTGTTTACCCTTGTGCTACTTGGCTTCACTGAATTCTCCACTACAATTCACTTCCTCATCTTGCCCTTGCCCTCCCCTGGATCAGTCTGCCCAGTTATCCTGAATCTATCTCATAATTTATAGCTTCTCCATGTTCAGAATCCTGCAGATGGAGACTGTCGTGCAGTCACGTGGCCTGAACTGCCGCACCCTCGTGGGCTCAGGTCTCGCCCCTGAGCCGGTGTGGCCTCTGGCAATGCCTGGTTTCCATGTTTGGCTCTGACGCCCCTGACTGGCGGCACCTCTTCTGGATCCTCACCACCTTACCCCTCACCCTTGCCACATTACCGTGACTCCTGCTTCGCACTGTGGATCTTCTCAAGCCATTCCTTAATTTTTATTTCCTCTCTGTTTACCTTTTGACTAGCTCTTTCTGCTGACCGTTTGTACTCAAGTATCAAAAATTAAAAATAAGTAAAAATTAAACTGAAAAACTCCCCTCCACCTGGTTACTAACTTTGGCCTTTTTTCCACAGTCAGATTTCAGGAGAAACTAGTGTCTGTTCACCGTTATCACCACTCACCTCTCATTCAGTTGCTTCTCAACCGTTTTTATTGATCTGCCCCTTGCCCAGAGGCCTCTGAGGTCACCAGTGTTCACACATTCTAGTGGACATTTCAGTTCTGACCTTGTCCTCTCGGCAGCATCCAGTGTTATTCTTTCTTGAACCCATTCAAAAAGAAAACAGCCCAGCCTAACAAACCCTCCTGTGGCCTCACTTTCTTCCTGGCTCTTTCCACTCTTGGTCTTCTTCCTGCATTACCAGTTATGTAAATATTCATTATATTGACTTGTAACCAACTGCTAATGGCATGCCCCACCTAGGAGAGCATATGTATGTACTAAACTGGATGGCTCCCATGTTTTTCTCTCTAGATTAACCATTTCTTCCAACTGTGTTTAGCCAACCACTTTTTACTCTTCATTTATTTAACTTAAAATGCATAGAATGTCAATTTGTCTACGACTGAGTCACTTTGCTATAAAGCAGAGGTTGGTACAACATTGTAAATCAACTATACTTCAATTAAAAAATAAAATTGAAAACTTTTGAGAACACACTATGTATCATTGTTTTGTTGGACCCTGGAGACTTAACAGCCTACTATAGTGGGTCTTCAGGTGCCAGATTCAGAAGAGTACATCCTACGGGACTCCATTTAGACAGATTTTTGCAGCCAGCAAAATTAGTCTCTGGTACTTGAAGTCAGAATAGTGGTTACCTTGAGGAGAGGGTAGTTAGTAGAAGGGGACAGGCACAGGCTTCTGGGGTTCTGGTAAGACTCTGTTTCTTGATCTGGCTACTGTTTCCATGGGTGTTTCACTTTGAGAAAATTCAGTGAGCTGTGTACTTTCATGTAACTTTATGTGTTATGTAGCCAAAAAAAAGTACTCCCTACTTCCCCTACAAAAACATCAAGGTTGCAAGCCAAATGCCTGAGGGGAAGGTAGAGGTGGATTCCCAGGATGGCAGCTGAAGCTGAAAAGGGATTCCAGGATCCTGGAAGGAAGCAAATCACTTGATCAGGCTAAGGGTGGAAACCAGCACCCACAGGAACTCTTGTGCAGGGTGTGGGGGCTGTAAGCTCACGTTCATGCCGTCTAGGTAACGCAGAAACCCTGACCTGAGATCCTTAAAAACTGCTTTGAAACCAGGAAACCTTGCAGGGCTCTGTCAAAGCCACTCATGAAACTGGCACCCTTTGGGGATTCCACCATTCAGGCCACTTTTGAGACTCCGGGTAAATGGGCTGTTGTTTATCATTTGAAAAGCACAGATTGGCTTCCAACACACCGGCCAAGGCCAAGGTGCCCATCAGCATCATTTCTGTGAGTAGAAGCGGCTTCTGTATGTGGGTACCACCTCCAGTAAACCCCAGTTCCTTGACAGTATGGAGTGTGCCTTGGGCTTCCGTGGTGGATCAGAGGGCTAAGAATCCGCCTGCAGTGCAGGAGACCTGGGTTTGATCCCTGAGTCAGGGAGATCCCCCAGAGAAGGGAATGGCTACCCACTCCAGTGTTCTTGCCTGGAGAACTCCATGAACAGAGGAGCCTGGTGGGCTACAGTCCATGGGGGCTCAAAGAGTCAGACACAACTCGGCGACGAACACTTACATGTGTGTGTTTATTACCTAAGTCAAGACAATGCTCTCCAGAGTAGTACTCTGGTATGCTAGCTGGCATTCTGCAAGATGATCCCTTGAGGTGTGGAAAAAAAATTGTGAGGAGGGGAGAAGGGAGGGAGAGAGCTAGATACATACATAGATATTGGGAGGAGGCACAAATTAGAATTTTTTTAAGGCCCTGTAACAAATAGCACTGAAAAGAAGAGAGGCGAAAAGCAAAAGAGAAAAGAAAAGATATAAACATCTGAATGCAGAGTTCCAAAGAATAGCAAGAAGAGATAAGAAAGCCTTCTTCAGCAATCAATGCAAAGAGATAGAGGAAAACAACAGAATGGACAAGACTAGAGATCTCTTCAAGAGAATTAGAGATACCAAGGGAATATTTCATGCAAAGATGGGCTCGATAAAGGATAGAAATGGTATGGACCTAACAGAAGCAGAAGATATTAAGAAGAGGTGGCAAGAATACACAGAAGAACTGTACAGANGCCTGGAGAATCCCATGGACAGAGGAGCCTGGTGGGCTATAGTCCATAGGGTTGCAAAGAGTCAGACACGACTGAGAGACTAACACACACACACACACAACGTAGACAAAGTTACCTTCCCTGTTTAAAGATTAAACTAGAGGAATAGATGTGATGATGCTCTGTAAAAAGAATCTTTTTTTTTTTTTCTGACGAAGGAAGAGACTGTTGAGGAGGGGCACCTGGGCAAAGAGCAGGAGGGTAAGGGAACCTAGGAAGACTGCTCTGCCACATGGCTCAGGGTCTCCAGTTTTATGGTGATGGGATTAGTTTCTGGGTTGTCTCTGACAAATCATTCTGACTCAGGGTCCTTCTTGATAGCGCATGCATTGCTCAGCCAAGGTGGATGCCAGCAAGAATTCTGGGAGGTCGGTAGGACATGTGGCATCTCCTTTTGACCTTTCCCAAATTCTTCCAGTTGATGGTGGCTGCTTAGTTCAGTGTTCCTTACCAAGACTTTCTGTTGAAAATAACTCATGCAAATGGTTACTATGGTACCTGACCAGGGCAGATGATTTGAGTCAGTTTCCCCTTACAACTCCCCCTGAGAGACTTTATACTCAAAATAAGTGAAAGTCACTCAGTCATGTCCGACTCTTTGTGACCCCATGGATTATACAGTCCATGGAATTCTCCAGATGAGAATACTGGAGTTGTTGTAGGAAGGGGGACCCCTTCCAGGGCCTGAAACTGGATTCTTGTCTAACACTCAGAAATGAATTGTCTGAGGAGACACATATGCTGACAAAGCAAGAGATTTTATTGGGAAAGGGCACCCGGGTGGAGAGCAGTAGTGTAAGGGAACCCAGGAGAACTGCTCTGCCATGTGGCTCACAGTCTCAAGTTTTATGGTGATGGGATTAGTTTCCGGGTTATCTTTAGCCAATCATTCTGACTCAGAGTCCTTCCTGGTGGTGCAGGATTTGTTCAGCAATATGGATGCCAGCAAGAAGGATTCTGGGAGGTGGTCAGACATGTGGTATCTCCTTTTGACCTTTCCAGAACTCTTCCGGTTGGTGGTGGCTTATTAGTTCCCTGTTCCTTACCAGGACCCCCTGTTGTGTAAAACAACTCATGCAAATGGTTACTATGGTGTCTGGCCAGGGTGGGCGGTTTTAGTCAGTGTGCTTCCACTAACAGAGTGGGTAGCCTTTCCCTTCTCCAGGGGATCTTCCCCGCCCAAGGGTCGAATCCAGGTCTTCCACATTGCGGGCGGATTCTTTACCAGCTGAGCCATAAGGGAAGCCCTATACTCAAGATACTTCTTGGGAATTGGGGCAGAGGGCTGGTTCTCCTGTACTTTCAGCTGATAGTGGGCATACGTAGTCCTGCCTAGTAGAGCAGAAGTCTCTCTCCACCTGACTTAAACAGAGGTATTCTGCACCTAAAACCAACATTCACCTCATAGTAACAACAATTTAGCCTGAAACTGTTGGACCTTGTCAGAGATTAAACAGACAGGGGCCAAACAGGAGGCCTAACAGAATGGTCATCACTGGGCCCCAGAAAAGGAAGGCAAAATTTGGCATGAGGGCTGCAGGATGTGACTTTCTTCTGAACAGTTGGTGGTGAAGTAATAGGGTGGTGATGGTAGTTTAGTCGCTAAGTCGTGTCCGACTCTTGCCATCCCATGGGCTACAGCCCTACAGGCTCCTCTATCCATGGAATTTTCCAGGCACAAATACTGGAGCGGTTTGCCATTTCCTTCTCCAGTGGATGTTATAGTGTTCCAGGAATCTAGCATTCAGCTTGAAGTTTCCATCCTCCACCTGGGTGGGGTCCCAGTTCTACACAATTCAAAGATATTGTTATGCATATTACTTGATTATGAACAGGCTATGGTTTTTCCTGTGGTCATGTATGAATGTGAGAGTTGGACTGTGAAGAAAGCTGAGTGCCGAAGAATTGATGGTTTTGAACTGTGGTGTTGGAGGAGACTCTTGAGAGTCCCTTGGACTGCAAGGAGATCCAACCAGTCTATTCTGAAGGAGATCAGCCCTGGGATTTCTTTGGAGGGAATGATGCTAAAGCTGAAACTCCAGTACTTTGGCCACCTCATGAGAAGAGTTGACTCATTGGAAAAGACTCTGATGCTGGGAGGGATTGGGGGCAGGAGGAGAAGGGGACGACCGAGGATGAGATGGCTGCATGGCATCACGGACTCGATGGATGTGAGTCTGAGTGAACTCCGGGAGATGGTGATGAACAGGGAGGCCTGGCGTGCTGCGATTCATGGGGTCGCAAAGAGTCGGACACTGAACTGAACTGATTATGAACTAGGATCCTGCCCCAAGGCTGTAACACCACTTGACTGCTCCTCCCTTGTTTCTGTATCCCCTCCCTTCTCTGATTAGCAACTGTTTGAATCTACCCTTTGGAACTCAGGGAAGGTCAGGAGGTTGAAGAAGCCTATATCCTACAAAAAAATTGGGGACACAGAAAGGATTAGTCCAGAGCCCCAGAGTCTTTCTCAGTATTAATTCAGGGAACTGGGCAACTATGGCTCTGGCAACTTCCTGTCAAGATGGAGCATAGTGCTGGCTCAATTTGGAGAACAGGCATTGAATTGAAAGTATTTCTGATTTCCAAGGGCTGGATCTGAGTCTGGTATGATTAAAATCTCAATCCCTTGACTGTGATTGTGGTGTAACAGACCAAATTACAAATAGTTGGAAGAATGACAAGTAGAATTTTAATAGACAAATTTCATTTCTTTTCAGGAGAATAAGCCTGAAACCCAGTCTGGACTTGGCACTTTGGGGAGACTTGTAGCCAGGTAGCCAGTTGTCTAGTCTTATGAGTAGGTTTTAACTTTCAATGGAGTATTAACATATAGATTATAGGTGCTATGGGGTCGCCAAGAGTCAGACAAGGTTTAGGATGAAACCACCACCACAAACAGGATCTATTGGTTATCTTACATCTTATTTCTGTTAATGTATGATCTAAAGCAATTTCCTTGTCTAGAAATATAATAGTTACAAGAGGAGGCCTTTAAAAAGTAAGGTTGCAGTTACTAGCTTCCAGCAGACATTGTTTTGAGAATGTCGGTGGCATCCAGTGGCATCCAAATCGAACACAGCTCAGAAAATTCAAGTTCTTAGCAATACAAGGATTTGCCTGAAATTACATGCATAGTGTTACTTAGTTATTTCCTTGGATGTCTGAACAATAACTACACAATTTTGACTTTTAGTTGTAATATTCTCCTCAATAGCCAAAGCAGATGTCACTGTTAACCATGTTAGTATTTCTCTAGGTATAAGAAGTTGTAAGAATTGGGACTCATAAAATCTTCTCCTGACAATAACTAATTCTCCGAAGAGTGCCTCATTCTTGATCTCCACCCTGAACTCCATTCAGGAGGTGTTGAAGGTCAGCAGCTACAGTGGCCATGATTTCATCTTTGCAGAGGCAGATGGCAAGGGCCTCTTTTTTTTTTTTTTAGTTTTCTTTTTTTTAATTTAAATTTATTTATTTTAATTGGAGGCTAATTACTTAACAATATTGTATTGGTTTTGCCATACATCAACATGAATCTGCCATGGGTATACACGTGTTCCCCATCCTGAACCTCCTTCCTACCTCCCTCCCCGTACCATCCCTCTGGGTCATCCCAGTGCACCAGCCCCAAGCATCCTGTATCCTGCATCGAACCTGGACTGGCGATTTGTTTCATATATGATATTATACATGTTTCAATGCCATTCTCCCAAATCATCCCACCCTCTCCCTCTCCCACAGAGTCCAAAAGACTGTTCTACACATCTGTGTCTCTTTTGCTGTCTCAAATACAGGGTTATCGTTACCATCTTTCTAAATTCCATGTATATGCGTTAGTATACTGTATTAGTATTTTTCTTTCTGGCTTACTTCACTCTGTATAATAGGCTCCAGTTTCATCCACCTCATTAGAACTGATTCAAATGTATTTTTTTAATGGCTGAGTAATACTCCATTATGAATATGTACCACAGCTTTCTTATCTATTCGTCTGCTGATGGGCATCTAGGTCTAACTGTTCTACACATCTGTGTCTCTTTTGCTGTCTCAAATACAGGGTTATCGTTACCATCTTTCTAAATTCCATGTATATGCGTTAGTATACTGTATTAGTATTTTTCTTTCTGGCTTACTTCACTCTGTATAATAGGCTCCAGTTTCATCCACCTCATTAGAACTGATTCAAATGTATTTTTTTAATGGCTGAGTAATACTCCATTATGAATATGTACCACAGCTTTCTTATCTATTCGTCTGCTGATGGGCATCTAGGTTGCTTCCATGTCCTGGCTATTATAAACAGTGCTGCAATGAACATTGGGGTACATGTGTCTCTTTCAATTCTGGTTTCCTCGGTGTGTATGCCCGGCAGTGGGATTGCTGGGTCATATGGCAGTCCTGTTTCCTCATTGTGGTTTTGATTTGCATTTCTCTGATAATGAGTGATGTCGAGCATCTTTTCATGTGTTTGTTAGCCATCTGTATGTCTTCTTTGGAGAAATGTCTATTTAGTTCTTTGGCCGGCAAGGGCCTCTTCATGGTAACAAATTTGACCATGGTTTGCGGGGAGACGGGAGGGGACACATTTCATGACCATTTCATCCCACAGTGCTGGGAATGTTCTTTTCCAGGTGTGGCAAAGGTGACTCAATGCATTGTTAGTGGACTAGGCCATAAAACAATATCCAGAATTCTCTAGACTCTCTGCCTATATAAGCCTCTTCTGGCCTAGGAAAATATTTCCTCTTATTGTTCCCAAATCTAGAGTTACACTGTTACAAGCACTGATCTCATATGGAACTATATATTACTGTATCAGAGGCTCAGTAACACATTTGGTAATGTAAGAAAGATCAATTTTATAAAACAGGTGAAATATACATAGCATAGCTAGCAGTATTAGTAAAATCATAAGTAATAATTAAGTCAAGAACTTCCATTAGGTCCATCCCAATAATATCCCACATCACCTGACTTGGTCTATTCTGTTCCAATCTTGATCTTTCATAGAAATTATATATTGGCATTGTCCACAATGCGCACAGCTCAGTTTCTTAGTGTTACTAGACTGATTGGGCTTCCCTGGTGGCTCAGATGGTAAAGAATCGCCTGCAATGTGGGAGACCTGGGTTCGATCCCTGGGTTGGGAAGATCCCCTGGAGAAGGACATGGCAACACATTCCAATATTCTTGGCTGTAGAATCCCCATGGACAGAGGGTCCTGGCAGGCTACAGTCCGTGGGGTTACAAAGAGTCAGACATGACTGAGCAACTAAGCACTAGACTGATTACCCTTAGTATGATTTAATTGTTCCCAACCTAGAGACTTTAAACTTAAATTACCATGGCTCGATGTTATCTACATAAATCCATCCCGTAATTGTGGGAGATTTTATTCCTTGGCTGAAACTTTGCTTGTTGCTTTGACTGAGCTTAAGTAATAGAAGAAAATATATTTACAGCCAGAGTCAGAGCAAGCATTAATTGGCCAGGTGAGGGAATTCCATCTGGTAATATCAACAGTGACCTGAACATAACTATAATTTTCCTTTTAAGGTAAATTTTCTCAGGGCCAACCAATTAGAGCCTTGGAGTACCAGAATTTACCAAGGTAACCCAGAAGGACTAGACACAGGTTAATTGGCCACAAACCCAACAATTGGATTGATTTCTAAAAAAAGTTTAGGATCACGCCTATGATAGAAAACCATTTGATTCATATGCAAATATCCAAGAAGTCAAGACAACATAAATGATCACACATGTCATAAGTTGAGGATCTTGGGCAAGCTATCTATTTCTGATATGTCTTCTTCTCGTCCTGGTGTAAGGATAGTTTCTCCTCTGTTTGAGAGTTATTTCCTTTCCATAGTCCAGTCCAGTGCAGGGGCCCTTTGTGAGTGGAAATTAATTCAAGAGTCAATTTCCGTCAGTTTCACTGTACTTTGATAGTTAAGAGTACCTGAAAAGGATCCTTCCATTCAGATTGGAGATAGTCCTTTAAATTATGTCTTTTTGCTGTTGCTGTTTAGTCTGACTCTTTTGCACCCCCATGGACTGTAGCCTCCAAACTCCTCTCCTCATAGGATTTCCCGTGAGACAAGAGTACTAGAGTGGGTTGCCATTTCCTTCTCCAGGGGATCTTCCTGACCCAGGGATTGAACCCGTGTATCCTGCATTGGCAGGTAGATTATTTACCACTGAGCCACCAGGGAAGCCCTATGTCTTTTTTCAGTATGCTTAATCCCCTGGTTGTCAGTCATAAAGTATCTGATCCCGTTCCAAAAGTTCTTTCTATAAATCTTTGCAAGAAGAATCTTATTACAAATGAGGTATGGAATGGAAGCTGTACCTCTCACAGCCCATGATAACACAGTTGCAAGTGCTCTTGATACATTCCAAAACTGAAAGCAAGATTCTCTGAGTGTGGGACCTAGAAAAGCACATTTTGAGGGAGGTAAGAAGCACAGAGACTAACTTTGACAACTTCTTCGCAATGCCTGCACCAGTCAGAAGTAAAGGCAGGCCTCTTCAAAGCAGGACTTTAAAAACTCCCCAGCCCTGATAAAGTTAATCAAATGTTTTCCAGTTGTATCCCCACTCCATGAAGTTTTGGAGTTGAGCCACCACAGATCCTTCTCTTTGTCCTTAAAGAAAATCCTTAATAAACAAATCCTGGGACCAGGGTTACATTTCTGATGACTCAATCCTTCCTGAGCACAGCTGGGTCCCATAGTAATTTACTTTATTGATTAACTTGGCTCTTGACTTACTCTTGATTTTTATTATGAGGCTGCCTTGGGGATTCTTTGGAACATGGAAATAGAGCAAAGGAAGCTATATGTTCTGTTAAATGAGGTGCGTTGGGGCAAAATGGTCTCTACAGGCCCTTCCAACTCTGATATTTGAGGATTCTAAGAGTTCTTCTTCCATAATTTCTCAGGGAAACTTGTGTGGATGAGGTAAGATCAGGGTGAGGAAACTTGATTTTTGCCAGAGCTGACAGACTCCAGCAGAGAAAGAAATGCTTTGGGCCAGAAAGGGCCCTGACAAGAGTCTGGAGGAGCTCAACAGTCCTTGGATTTATTCCTGGAGGGTGAGACCCTGGCCTTTCACCTCTCTAAATGGAGAAGTGATCCCAGGCATCCTATTAGCAATGTGGTTGTGCTCAGTGTCAGCAGCTAGAAAAGGACAAGGGCTTCTGCTGAGCTGAAATCCTAGCAAATAGTAGGAGAGGGGTGACAGGAGTAAGAAAAGGAAATCATGATTATTTCCTGGCAGGCAGCATCACTGGTTTGATATTTCTGACAGTTTTAGTCTTTCTAAACATCTGGCCTCCATTTCACAAAGTTGTGAACAGAACTCATCTGAGAGGCTACCACAGGGCCAGGCCTAGGCCTAGGTGAGGCAAAGAGAGGCATTTGCCTCAGGGTCAAAATTTGAGGGGGGGCACAAAAAAAAAAAAAAAAAACCTCAGTAATCAAAATGTTCTTTTAAAAAAATTTATTGAAGTAGAGTTCATTTACAGTTCAGTTCAGTTCAGTCACTCAGTCGTGTCCAACTCTTTGCATCCCCATGAATCGCAGCACGCCAGGCCTCCCCGTCCATCACCAACTCCTGGAGTTCACTCAAACTCACGTCCATTGAGCCGGTGATGCCATTCAGCCATCTCATCCTCGGTCGTCCCCTTCTCCTCCTGCCCCCAATCCCTCCCAGCATCAGAGTCTTTTCCAATGAGTCAACTCTTCACACGAGGTGGCCAAAGTATTGGAGTTTCAGCTTTAGCATCATTCCTTCCAAAGAACACCCGGGACCGATCTCCTTTAGAATGGACTGGTTGGATCTCCTTGCAGTCCAAGGGACTCTCAAGAGTCTTCTCCAACACCACAGTTCAAAAGCATCAATTCTTCGGCGCTCAGCCCTCTTCAAAGTCCAACTCTCACATCCATACATCACAATTGGAAAAACCATAGCCTTGACTAGACGGACCTTAGTCGGCAAAGTAATGTCTCTGCTTTTGAATATGCTATCTAGGTTGATCATAACGTTCCTTCCAAGGAGTAAGCATTTTTAATTTCACGGCTGCAATCACCATTTGCAATGATTCTGGAGCTCCCCAAAATAAAGTCTGACACTGTTTCCCCATCTATTTCCCATGAAGTGATGGGACCAGATGCCATGATCTTCATTTTCTGAATGTTGAGCTTTAAACCAACTTTTTCACTCTCCTCTTTCACTTTCATCAAGAGGCTTTTTAGTTCCTCTTCACTTTCTGTCATAAGGGTGGTGTCATTTACAATGTTGTGTTAATTTCTGCTGTACAGCAAAGTGACCCAGATTGGGCTTCTCGGGTAGCTCAGCTGGTAAAGAATCGACTTCCAATGCAGGAGACCCTGGTTCAATCCCTGGGATGGGAAGTTTCCCTAGAGCAGGGATAGGCTACCCACTCCGGTATTCTTGGGCTTCCCTGGTGGCTCAGATGGTAAAGAATCTGCCTGCAGTGTGGGAGAAATGAGTTCAATCCCTGGGGAGGGCAAATCCCCTGGAGGAGGGCATGGCAACCCACTCCAGTATTCTTACCTGGAGAATTCCCATGGACAGAGGAGCCTGGTGGGCTATAGTCCATGGCATCGCAAAGACTTGGACATGACTGAGTGACTAAGCACACACACACACATACATACACACTCACACATATATATACATATATATACTTTTCCATGTTCTTTTCTATTATGGTTTATCATTGGAAATTGAATATAGTTCCCTGTGCTGTACAGTAAGATCTTGTTGTTTATTCATCCTGTCTATAATCATTTGCCTCTGCTAATCCCAAATTCCCTAAATCAATAATTTTAATGCATCATTTAAAAATCACAATTAATGCAGGGTGTCAAAATGTCAAAAACCGTGATACAATGGATTAGTAATAATGCCAGGCCAAAACATAATGAACATGAGGTAAAAGGAAAAACTGGTAAGACATTTTATGGGGGGATCACTTTATGAGCGATTGCCAAGGCAGTATTTAGAGAATGTATAGCCCTGAAACCCTGCATCAGTACAAAAAAGCAACAATTAATTACTGCCTAAATAACTTAGGGAGGGAAAAAACAACACATCAAACAAGCTTAGGAAAGGAGAAATAAAATTTGGAGCAAGAACAAACAATCTGAAAGGCAAAGCTTCATTTAAACCTTTTAAAAAAATCAAGGATGAGGAAAGGGGTATTGCATGTTCTCTCTCTTGCTTAATCGGAGTATATCCTTCCAAGGGCTTCTCTGGTGGCTCAGTGGTGAAGAATCTACCTGCCAATGTAAGAGACAGGAGATGTGGGTTCGATCCCTGGGTCAGAAAGGTCCCTTGAAGAAGGAAATGGTAACCCACTCCAGTATTCTGGCCTGGAAAATTCCACAGACAGAGGAGCCTGGTGCGCTACAGTCCATGGGGGTCACAAAGAGTGGGACACATCTTAGCGACTAAACAACAAGAACATATCTGTCCAAACCGAAGCTCGAGTTAGATTAACCCTGGTTAAAAACAGGAAGCACACAAGACTGCCCTGATCAAAATTCGAGTTTAAAATAGTTTGGATAATGAAAGAAGAAAAATAAATATAAAAGTAGAAATATAGGGGCAGTAGAAATAAAAATGACACGTTAGCAAATGATATGTTTGTACATCCATGAAAATCAAATCCCCAAATACAAGAGGTAATGAATGAGCTTTGAAAAGGTATGGGATAGAAAACACCTGTGAGCTGTAAGAGTTTTCCATCAACTATAAAACAATTCCAGTTGCTTTCCTCCCCACTGACTTGAAGACATGTAAAAAGTCTAGCAATTCCCCTCTGTGGTGTCAGAACATGAAAAAATCTGAAAGAATCGTTTGAATTTCTATATCTTAGAGCCACTCAGCCAGAAAGAAGAAAGGCTAATTACCTTAGTGACAATGATATTAAACACCTAGGTATTGAAGAAGGCAAGAAATGATATTTACAGGGCACTTATTGAGTGCCAGACACTACTTTAAAAACCTTGTGAGATGGTTTGTTATTAGCTGTTTTATACAACCATGAAATTAGCGGGTCAGGTTTAAAGACCCTTTTAAAAGTCATACAATCAGTAAGCAGGAGAGTTGGGATTCAAATCCAGGTTTACCTCATGCCAAATCCTATGTTTTTTCCTATTACACTGTCTTCCCACTAATTCCGAATCCATGTTTATTAAATAACCATAATACATGAATGAGAAAAAGAAAGGAAAATAGATAGATAAATAGAAAAATAGGCCATGCTCCTGACTAGTAAAACTAAGTAAAAAAAAAAAACAAAAAACTTTCTAATTCAACATAAGTTTCATATAATGCCATTTGAAATCTTTTGGGGATGATCTCAGAGTATCTCCCCCAAGATAGCTGTTACTTGCCAAGGGGAAAGAGCAACTTTCTAATGGATGAGCCTACCAGTAGCATCTTAATTATGTGATCAAGGTTAACATAATCAGTGAAGACATATTTATATCATGTACCTCCTGATATAACATCAACAGACAGGCATGTCACCTCTGTGGCATTCTTGCCAAAAACCCATAACATCAATCTAATTATGAGAAACTACCATATAAACCTTGAGGGATGGTCTACAAAATAGTTGACCAGATGACCACAATTGATTCCAAAGGTTCACGAGGGAACATTTTAGACTTATAGAAATGTCAACTATATATCTTGATAGGAGATATGTATACATTTAACACAGATGTATGTATTTCTCAAGACTGATCAAATTGAACACTTAAAATCAGTGAACATTATTCTATCAAAATTATATCAATAATTTATTTTAAAATATATATCATTGTTCAGTCGCTCAGTTGTATCCAACTCTTTGCAACCCCATGGACTGCAACATACCAGGCTTCCCTGTTCTTCACCATTTCCTGGAGTTTGCTCAAATTCATGTCCATCGAGATGGTGATGCCATCCAACCATCTCATCCCCTTCTCCTCCTGCCTTCAATCCTGCCTCCTCCTCCTGCTTGTTGTGATCCACACAGTCAAAAGATTTAGTGTAGTCAGTAAAATAGATGTTTTTCTGGAATTCTCTTGCTTTTTCTATGATACAACAGATGTTGGCTATGTGATCTCTGACTCCTCTGCGTTTTCTAAACCCAGCTTGTACATCTGGAAGTTCTCAGTTCACGTATTGTTGAAGCCTAACTTGAAGGATTTTGAGAATCACCTTGAGAGCATGTGAAATGAGTGCAATTGTGCAGTAGTTTGAATATTTTTGGCATTGCCCTTCTTAGGGATTATAACAAAGACTGACCTTTGTCAGTCCTGTGGCCACTGCTGAGTTTTCCAAATTTGCTGGCATATTGAGTGCAGCACTTTAACAGCATCATCATTTAGGATTTGAAATAACTCAGCTGGAATCCCATCACCTCCACTAGCTTTGTTCATAATGATGCTTCCTAATATATATAATGCTTCCTAATATATAAATAAATATATTATATATATATTTTAAAATATAAGTAAGTGTTAGTCACTCAGTCATGTCTGACTCTTGCGACCCCATGGATTGTAGCCCACCAGGCTCTTCTGTCCATGGGATTTCCTAGGCAAGAATACTGCAGTGGGTTGCCATGACCTCCTCCAGGGGACCTTACTGGCCTAGGGATCAAACCTGGGTTTCCTGCCTTGCAAGCAGCTTCTTTACTGTCTGAGCCACCAGGAAATTATATTTTTAAATATATCTAAATGTAATACCACTCCGGCACTCTTGCCTGGAAAATCCCATGGATGGAGGAGCCTAGTAGGCTGAAGTCCATGGGGTCGCTAAGAGTCGGACACGACTGAGTGACTTCACTTTCACTTTTCATTTTCATGGATCGGAGAAGGAAATGGCAACCCACTCCAGTGTTCTTGCCTGGAGAATCCCAGGGACGGGGGAGCCTGGTGGGCTGCTGTCTATGGGGTCGTACAGAGTCGGACACAACTGAAGCAACTTAGCAGCAGCAGCAGCAAATGTAATACCTTAGGGAAAAAAATTCCCTTTCCACTGTTCACAAGTTTTTCACTCTTCAGCCTCTTTCCAGAAAGTTTCCAATTCAGCAAGCCTTTCTGACTTCAGACTATCAGTTCAGTTCAGTTCAGTCGCTCAGTCATGTCTGACTCTTTGTGACCCCATGGACTGCAGCACACCTGGCCTCCCTGTCCATCACCAACTCATGGAGTTTACTCAAACTCATGTCCATTGAGTCGGTGATGCCATCCAACCATCTCGGTGATGCCATCCAACCATCTCATCCTCTGTCGTCCCCTTCTCCTCCTGCCCCCAATCCCTCCCAGCATCAGGGTCTTTTCCAATGAGTCAACTCTCCGCATGAGGTGGCCAAAGTACTGGAGTTTCAGCTTCAACACCAGTCCTTCCAATGAATATTCAGGACAGATTTCCTTTAGGATGAACTAGTTGGATCTCCTTGCCATCCAAGGGACTCTCAAGAATCTTCTCCAACACCACAGTTGAAAAGCATCAATTCTTTAGCACTCAGCTTTCTTTATAGTCCAACTCTCACATCCATACATGACCACTGGAAAAACCATAGCCTTGACTAGACAGAACTTTGTTGACAAAGTATTGTCTCTGCCTTTTAATATGCTGTCTAGATTTGTCATAACTTTTCTTTCAAGGAGTGTCTTTTAATTTCATGGCTGCAATCACCATCTGCAGTGATTTTGGAGCCCCCAAAAATAAAGTCAGCCACTGTTTCCACTGTTTCCCAACTATTTGCCATGAAGGGATGGGACCAGATGCCATGATCTTCGTTTTCTGAATGTTGAGCTTTAAGCCAACTCTTTCACTCTCTTCTTTTATTTTCAACAAGAGGCTCTTTAGTTCTTCTTCAATTTCTGCCATAAGGGTGGTGTCGTTTGTATATCTGAGGTTATTGGTATTCCTCCTGGCAGTCTTGATTCCAGCTTGTGCTTCATCCAGCTCAGCGTTTCTCATGATGTACTCTACATATAAGTTAAATAAGCAGGGTGACAATACACAGCCTTGACATACTCCTTTTCCTATTTGGAACCAGTCTGTTGTTTCATGTCCAGTTCTAACTGTTGCTTCCTGACCTGCATACAGATTTCTCAAGAGGCAGGTCAGGTGGTCTGGTATTCCCATCTCTTTCTGAATTTTCCTCAGTTTATTGTGATTCACACAGTCAAAGGCTTGGCATAGTCAATAAAGCAGAAATAGATGTTTTTCTGGAACTCTTGCTTTCTCGATGATCCATCGGATGTTGGCAATTTGACCTATGGTTCCTCTGCCTTTTCTAAAACCAGCTTGAACATCTGGAAGTTCACAGTTCATGTTCTTTTGAAGCTTGGCTTGGAGAATTTTGAGCACTACTTTACTAGCATATGAGATGAGTGCAATTGTACAGTAGTTTGAGCATTTTTTGGCATTGCCTGTCTTTGGGATTGGAATGAAAACTGACCTTTTCCAGTCCTGTGGCCACCGCTGAGTTTTCCAAATTTGCAGCACATTGAGTGCAGCACTTTCACAGCATCATCTTTGAGGATTTGAAATAGCTCAACTGGAATTCCATCACCTCCACTAGCTTTGTTCGTAGTGATGCTTTCTAAGGCCCACTTGACTTCACATTCCAGGATGTCTGGCTCTAGGTGAGTGATCACACCATCGTGTTTATCTGGGTCATGAAGATTTTTTTGTACAGTTCTTCTGTGTATTCTTGCCACCTCTTAATATGTTCTGGTTCTGTTAGGTACATACCATTTCTGTTCTTTATTGAGCCCATCTTTGCATGAAATGTTCCCTTGGTGTCTCTAATTTTCTTGAAGAGCTCTCTAGCCTTTCCCATTCTATTGTTTACCTTTAACGAGCTACCTTTAAAGAGCAGCCCTCCCTCCTGCTCCTTCTGCTTGTCTGACATGGCTCAGAGCAGAACTTTGGAAGCTCTCTCTTTATCAGAACTTCCGTCTCAGATCCCAGCTACATATCCAAAGGGAGAAGGGTTTTCAGCTCACCTCTTTCTTGTCATAAAAGTCTCCTTCTCAGAAAAGCCTTCCTCCACCACCCTGTCTCCCACAGTTACTCTTTATCATATGACTCTGCTTTATTGTCATCACACTAATTGATACATCCTTTTCATCATTATTTATTTGCCTATTGACTGTCTCTTTCCACCAGAACAGTAACACCAGGAGCACAGGGACCTACCTGTTTTGTTCACTACTGTATTCTCAGCGCCCAGCACTGTGCCTGGTACATAGCAGCCATTCAATACATATTTTTGTATTTTTTTTAATTTATTTTTGATCGCACTGGGGTTTTGTTGCTGCACATTGGCTTTCTCTAGTTGGGCAAGCAGGGGTTACCCTTCGTTGCAGTGCACGGGCTTCTCTTGTTGCAGGGCACAGGTTCTAGGTGCACAGGCTTCAGCAGCTGCAGCGCACGGGGCTCAGTAGCTATGGCACACAGGCTTCGTTCTCTGTGGCATGTGGAATCTTTCTGGACCAGAGCTCAAACCCCTGTCCCCTGCATTAGCAGATGAATTCTTATCCACTGCACTACCAGAGAAGTCCTTTATTTTCTTAAAAAAATTTTTTGGAAATTTATTTCAGAAATTGAAGCATAGTTGCTTTACAATGCTGTGTTAGTTTCTACTCTACAGCAAAATGAATCAGCCCTCCCGTTTGGACTTCCTTCCCATTCAGGTCACCACAGTGCATTAGGTACAGTTCCCTGTGCTATACAGTATAACTATCTCATTAGTGATCTATTTTATACATTGTATCAATAGTGTATACGTGTCAGTCCCAGTCTGCCAAGTCCTCCCACCCACCCCTCCTTTCCTCTTTGGTGTCTATGCAGTTGCTCTCTATGTCTGTATCTCGTCAATAAACATTTCTTGAATAAATAGCAACCTACCTATTTCAGTGTTCCCTGATGGAGACAAAGAACTAATTGGGGAATCAGAAAATTTGTCATTAACCATGGCCACTTAATATCACTTCATCACTAAATATAGTAGATAAGTATCCATTTCTTCATCCCCAAAATCAAGATGCTAACCAATACCTTTCAGTATTTACCTCTCTGGAGCTGTTGTAAAGATCAAAGAGTCAACAAACAAGGTGAAAATGTTGAAAAATATACCTAAATGTGCTCATTAAAGTTTCTATGCAAAATAATAAATACCTGACATTTACTGAACTTTTACTATGTGCCAGGCATTCATCTAAGTGCTTTCCACTATGTTGTCCTTTAGTCCTCCCAACAACCTTATGAGTTAGGTACTCTTATTATCCCATTTTAAAGATGAGACAACTGAGACCCAGAGAATCTGAAGAACTTTCCTAATTTTACACAGTTAGGAGTGGTAGAGTTTGCATTCAAACACAGATAATCCTGGCTCCTAAACCCCTATTATGTTCTGCTTCCTAGAATACCATGACCTTGTCCATTATGCCACATGTCAGGATAAGTCCCAGCATAGTGCAGAATGGAGTAGACACATCTAGAAGGTGACAGAAACCTCTGGTGTGGAGTGGATGGTTGGCTGGAAGGAATCCAAGCTGGTGGATGAGCAGAGATTTCCAAAGGGTATTGCAGGCATAATCCAAAGTCCACAAGAAGGTCAAAAGATACCCCAAAGCAGCAGGCATCTCAACAAACAAGCAGACAAAACTCCTGGGACTCTAAGTTCAGAGGAGATTCTCAAAATGCATCCTCAGGGAACAAACTGGTAATTCAGATTTGTTCACAGTCCCCAAACCCACTACTTGGGGGTGGGTCCTGAGGAATGGGGGAGAAACCAGAGTGAAACAACTCCAGACAAGTTGGCATGCATGTGCTCTTTCAGGAGCAAGGGTGGTCCCTGATGGTGTCCATTCAATGTTTCCAAGAGTCAGACTGCATGAGGCAGAGGGGGAGGAGGCATTATGGAACACTTGGGGTGCTTACGGCCTTTGCCAATGAGTATGAAACTTATTTCAATATTTTAACAGCTAATAGGGTTTCTGCCAACAAAGGTCCGTCTAGTCAAGGCTATGATTTTTCCAGTGGTCATGTATGGATGTGAAAGTTGGACTGTTAAGAAAGCTGCTGCTGCTGCTAAGTCACTTGAGTGCTGAAGAATTGATGCTTTTGAAGTGTGGTGTTGGAGAAGACTCTTGAGAGTCCCTTGGACTGCAAGGAGATCCAACCAGTCCATTCTAAAGGAGATCGGTCCTGGGTGTTCTTTGGAAGGAATGATGCTAAAGCTGAAACTCCAATACTTTGGCCACGTCGTGCGAAGAGTTGACTCATTGGAAAAGACTCTGATGCTGGGAGGGATTGGGGGCAGGAGGAGAAGGGGACGACAGAAGATGAGATGGCTGAATGGCATCACTGACTCGATGGACGTGAGTTTGAGTGAACTCCAGGAGTTGGTGATGGACAGGGAAGCCTGGTGTGCTGCAATTCATGGGGTTGCAAAGAGTCAGACATGACTGAGTGACAGAGTTGAACTGAACTGAACTGAACTGAGCTGAAGGGTTGTACCAGTGCCTAAAGTCTGAATGCCAGCCCTAGGTTTGAAATTCTTTACTTTCTCCTATCTTCCTCAAGCCTCAGGGCCTGGCTGAAAACTGAATTTGAGATCTCATCTAACGTGAATCCAGCTGAGGAAAGAGTGGAACAGAAGGAACCCACGAGTTGCTCCTTGTGGCTCACAGAGCTCTATCCTCACTTTGATTATGCTGTGTTATAACATCTTGTTTACATGTCTGTCTTTTCTCTAGACTGGAAGTAGCATGTAATAATAAATGGATAAGATGGGCCCCCCACTTCCTGGACAGTTGGCCAATCGATGTTTTGTTGAGTAACAGCTAATGTGGGTTGTATGCTGATTCTGTGCCAGGTTTCTCAGCTGATCCTCGTGGCACCCCTATTGGAAATGCCATTTTGCAACTGAAGAAATGAAGGCAGAGAAAATCAGAAACTGGCCCACAACAGGCAGCCTGATTCTGGAGTTTGTGCTTTTAACTGTTGTGCTTGATTTAAGTGACTGGTAGGTGGCCATACATGTGCAAAAGTTCAGAGATGAATAGTATGTGGCTTGCTTGGGAACTGGGGAGACATATGTAGCTGGAATGCAGAGTGTGTGAAGGGGAGTTGATGGGTAATAAAGCTAGAAAAGTCAGCTGGCATGTGATTGCAAAGGGCCTTATATATCTTGTTTGAAATTTTGGACTCACTTCTAAGGTCAATGTGAAACCATTTGAAAGGTTGGATCCCAGCAGTTTCAGGGTGAGATTTATGTTCTGGAATGTTCAGTTGATCTGCTGTGGGAAGGATGTATTGAACAGAGTGCTGCTCAACTGTTATTTACTTCCTTTGTTTATTTCTGGTTGTTCCTCCCTTTCATTTTTCATTTTTAAAATGCCAACTTCACTGGACTTTACTGATGGCTGAAAGGATTTATCCACATGCAGGCCAACACATCCCTTGTAAGGCAGGTGGCGGAGGTCAGGATGACTGACAGGAAAACCTCTGCTGTGATGGAGCCGACTGGTAAAGGGAAGGGTGGTAGATTTTAACTTGCCTTCCCGATGGCTGCACTTTGTTCACTGTCTGTATTTCACACTCTCACCCTCACCAGATGCTAGGAATGAACAGTCAACTCTAGATTCCATGCCCCCCACCCCCAAATGACAAATGGGTGTATTTTTTCTGACCCTGAAAGGGTTTCACGCAACACTTCCCAGAAACTATAAATCCCGTTCCAAACTCAGCAGGAGGGAGAAGCAAAGTCAAACACCCTGACCTGCAAGTCTTCCTCTTGAGGGGTTTGATAGCATTTGTCTCCCAGAAACCTTGCTTTTGAAAAAAGAGATTTCTCCTGTCTGAGATCTCAGGTGCCTGTCAGCCAGCCCTGTGGCGGGGGCGGCGGGGGGGTGGCTGTCTGATGTAGGGAAGAGGGAGCTTGCCAGGAAAATCTCTTCCGGCAACAAAGGGCCCACTTCTGCACTGATACAGCAACTTACTTCTCACCCTGATGCTTCTTGTAGAGCAGGCACTCCTAGAATTTGCCATGTATCTTTATCCACCTCTGAGTATATTCTTGGGGTTTTCATCCTATTTCCCCGGCCTTCCTTCTCAGTCTCTCATGGAACCCTCTTTATCTACTCATGTGATGAATGTTGGAGTACACAGAGATCCACCCTCACCTCTTCTCACCACTCCCACTCCCTAGCTGCACCTGCTTCGCAAAGGGCTGGAGAAAGTCCCAGCTGTAACATTGCCAAACAGAACTTTGTTTAAGGTTTGCCAAACAAACCTTAGTGTTGAGCTTTGGGTCCTGAAAGAAACCAGGAGCCAGAAGAGGTAGAGGTGGGTCTAAGATGAAGTCTCTCTGTGGTGCTTCTTTTCTGGGGAGTGGGGGATCCCAAAACTTTTAAAATGCAGATTCCTAGATCCCACCCAGGGAAAGTCTTTATTCCTCAGTTAGGACTGCAACACAGGCATGTGTGTTTTGAACAAATCTTCAAGAGATGGTCTATCACTCCTTCTTATTTTGAAAAAAAAAAAAGATGAAAACCTGCAGAAAGTTATAAAATTAGCATGAGTACCCTTTATCTAGTTTTACCAACTGTTAATGTTTTGCCATCTTGCTTGTCTATCTAGCACACAACTGACTAAAATGACGAATGTGTAATTATTATCATATAACATAATAACTATTATCTTGCTGAACCGTTTGAAAGTTAGTTGCAAATATTAGGATATTCAAGTACTGTAGTGTGTATCTCCTAGGAGCAAGGACATTCTTTCACATATAGTTCATATACAGTTTTCCTTAAATATCCTAATAATGGCCTCTTCAGACATTCTCCTCCTCCAAAATCCACATATTACATGGAGTTATCTTTAGTCTCCTATCATCTAGAACAATTCCCCAGCCTTTTCACTAGTGTTTCATGACACTGACATTTTTTGAGTTCAGGCCAGCAGTTTCTAAGAATATCTGAGAGATTTTTGACATACAGCCAAGGTAAAGAACGGCTTAGAGACTAGTTTAGAGAGATCACAACCAGTTAATGAACTGAAGGGCAGGCCTAGAGCCAAAACAGAGACTCGGGAACTGCATGAAAATGGAAAGGAGGTCAGAAGGGTAGTGAAGAAGGGTGGTGGCTGGGCAGATTGAATGGCTTAAAAATAAAAGGTCACAGCAGCTCTTCTTCTCAGAATAACAAAGACTGAAATACACCCAACAGTGATTCACCTGGTGATTTCTTGAGTCCTCTCACCTGTGCCCCAGGGCCTTATGCTGATTGGTCATGGCATTCATTGAACATATGCCATGTGTCAGGCACTGTTCTAAGCACATTTACCTCATTACACTTTTACCACAACAGACTCTCTAGAAGGCAAGAACTGTGGTTGTCCCTAATTTTTTTTTTAACTGAAGTATAGTTGATTTACAATATTGTGTTAGTTTCAGCTGTACAATAAAGTGATTCAGCTTTAAACACATACATATATAGCAGATTCTTTCCTATTATAAGTTACTACAAGATATTAAATATATTTCCCTATGCTGTATAGTTAACTTTTATTGTTTATCTACTTTATATATAGTGGTTTGGATCCCTTAATCCCGAACTCCTAATTTATTAAATTAGGAATGATTGTCCCTATTTAATGAATGAGGAAACTTGAAGCCCAGGGGGTGGTAACTTGTTTACGGTCACACAGCTAGTATGTAGGGTTCCAGAACTTGAACTCAGGCAGTCTGGCTCCAGGGCCTTCACTTTTATTTTTTTCATTTTATGCTTAAAACTATTATTCATTTGATTTTTGGTTGTAGGATACAGAACAGTTCTATCATCCCCCTAAACACCTTGGTGCTCTCCCTTTATAGTCACCCCACCTCAATCCCTCCTATGAATAATGTTGTCATTTTTATTTTGTTCCTTCTGGAGGCTGTGTTTCCAACTTCAGTTAAGGTTTTTTAAATTGTGCACCACTAAGCAGGTCTTTCCTATATATTCACCAACCAATAGTCATTTGGGCCTTCACAAAGTACTGTTAGTTCAGTTTTCCATCTGCATTATGCTAGTTAGGAGCAGTTAAAATGCACCCAGAGGTTGAGAGTAAACAACTTTATTGGCAGCTTTCCTGAGTTCCAGTTCTTCCCAGTTTCCCAGGCTTCCATGTTTGGTTCTCATGGTTCCTTCATGGCTAGAAAGAACCCATGTCCAGAAATGTGCTGGGACTAGGAGGGGACAAGGAAGGAGTAGACGGAGACTAAAAAAGAAAGCCCCAGGTTTGGGCCCCTCCCTCTTAGAGCTGCAGGTGTATTGAACAGAGAGGAAAGTTCTTCAGAATTCTGGCTTCTGCCATTTCCCATTTCCAGCTGCTCCTTGCCTCTGCCTCCACCCCCACTGTGGGACTACCTAGTGACTGCGGCACTAGAGAACTGAAAAAAGGGGGAGGGGGAGAGAGCACCCGTGTATGTCCTGCACTCTGTCTGGAGCTTAGGATTTCCCTTTGCTGCTCCTCCATGCAAAACTAGCAGCTTTCTCCTGGATATTCTTTTGCATCACTGTGCTCACTTTCAGTTTTTAGAATGTGTTGAGTTTGTGGTGGGAGATGCTGGAGGAACAGTGGTAAACTCTCCACCAGTTTGGTGTTACTTTTATTTCTATGGTTCTCTGATCTGTCTGCTGATATATATTGAGTTCTCAAAGAGTTGCTCATGTATTCTGTACAAGTTTTAGAGTTAAGTGGCGGATAAAGAGGTGTGTGTTTATTACATTATATCCAGAAGCAAAAATCAACCCTCATTTTTAAACCCTATGCCATACCGCCTCTCTACATAAATGTCCCATAGACCTTATGAGCTCATTATGTGCCAATCAGACTTCATTACCTATTCATTCACTTTAGTCTTACCTCTTCCAATGATCGCTATCTCAATTAATCCCACCATCATTTACCTAGTTGTCCAAGCCCGTTGGAATGATTGTTGCTGAAGCTGAAGCTCCAATACTTTGGCCACATGATGCGAAGAGCTGACTCTTTGGAAAAGACCCTGGATCTGGGAAAGACTGAAGGCAAAAGGAGAAGCAGGCAGCAGAGGATGAGATGGTTAGATAGCATCACCAATTCAATGGACATGAATCTGACCAAACTCCAGAAGATAGTGAAAGACAAGGGAGCCTGGTGTATTTCAGTCCATGGGGTCGCAAAGAGTCAGACACAACTTAGCAACTGAACAGCAATGAACAACCGAGCCCAAATCCTGGGCATTGTCTGACTCCTCTCCCTCTATGCTGTTCATCCAGTCATTCATTGATCCTTGCTTCTCCCTCCTTGTGGTTCAGCTGGTAAAGAATCCGCCTGCAATGCAGGAGACCCGGGTTTGATCCCTGGGTTGGGAAGATCCCCTGGAGAAGGGAAAGGCCACCCACTCCAGTACTCTGGCCTGGAGAATTCCATGAACTGTATAGTCCATGGGGTTGCAAAGAGTCGGACAGGACTGAGTGCCTTTCACTCACTCTCCCTTCTTATTTGCACAATCNGGGTTTGATCCCTGGGTTGGGAAGATCCCCTGGAGAAGGGAAAGGCCACCCACTCCAGTACTCTGGCCTGGAGAATTCCATGAACTGTATAGTCCATGGGGTTGCAAAGAGTCGGACAGGACTGAGTG
Organism: Oreotragus oreotragus; assembly: GCA_006410675.1. NCBI lineage: Eukaryota > Metazoa > Chordata > Mammalia > Artiodactyla > Bovidae > Oreotragus > Oreotragus oreotragus. The sequence goes on from SJYX01020686.1 coordinate 311,260, forward strand.
CCTTTCACTCACTCTCCCTTCTTATTTGCACAATCTTAAATTATCCCGGCCATTACTCTTTACCACCTGGATTATTGCTATAGTCAGCTAATTGGTGTGACAGCCTGTTTCTTTTTTTTAATTCAACTTTCTACTTTCTATTGGCTGTATACACAAAAACACAAAATCATTAGCCAATATATTATTTTTATGCATTTTTATGGAAGTATAATTACAAAGTTGTGTTCATTTCAACTATATAGCAGTTATATATATATGTATATAATATATTCTTTTTTCAGATTCTTTTTCATTATAAGTTATTATAAAATATTGACTATAGTTCCCTATGCTATACAGTAGGTCCTTGTTGTTTTTCCTGTTTTATATATAGTAGTGTGTATTTGTTAATCCCAAACTCCTGATTTAGCTCTCCCTCTCCCTGATAACCCCTTTGGTAACCATAAGTTTGTTTTCTATGACTGTGATTCTGTTTCTATTTTGTAAATAAGTTATTTGTGACTCAATTATAAAATATTGACTATAGTTCCCTATGCTATACAGTAGGTCCTTGTTGTTTTTCCTGTTTTATATATAGTAGTGTGTATTTGTTAATCCCAAACTCCTGATTTAGCTCTCCCTCTCCCTGATAACCCCTTTGGTAACCATAAGTTTGTTTTCTATGACTGTGATTCTGTTTCTATTTTGTAAATAAGTTATTTGTGACTCTGGACTGTAGCCTGCCAGGCTCCTTTGTCCATGGGATTTTTCAGGCAAGAATACTGGAGTGGGTTGCCATTTTTTCCTCTAGGAGATCTTCCTGACCCAGAGATCCAACCCATATCTCCTATGTCTCCTGCATTGTAGGCGAATTATTTACCTGTTGAGCCATCAGGGAAGCTCTTTATTATATATAATGTGTATATGTTAATGCAAAACTCCAGATTTAGCTCTCCTCCTCCCCGCTATCCCCTTTGGTAATGGTAGGTTTGTTTCCTATGACTGTGATTCTATTTGTTAAATAAGTTCATTTGTACCATTTCTTTTTAGATTCCACATATAAGTGATATCATATGACATTTATCTTTCTCTGTCTGACTTACTTCACTTAACACATGACAATCTCCAGGTCCATCCACCTTACTGCAAATGGCATTATTTCATTCTTTTTAATGGTCAAGTAATATTCCATTGTATATATGTACCACTTCTTTATCTATTCATTTGCTGATGGATATTTAGAGTGTTTCAATGTCTTAAGCCCAATATATTACTGATGTTATCACAAGTTGAACTTACCCTGGTCAAGAAACAGAACATTCAGTTCAGTTCAGTTGCTCAGTCGTGTCCAACTCTTTGCGACCCCATGAATCGCAGCACGCCAGGCCTCCCTGTCCATCACCAACTCCCAGAGTTCACTCAGATTCACATCAGTCGAGTCCGTGATGCCATCCAGCCATCTCATCCTCTGTCATCCCCTTCTCCTCCTGCCCCCAATCCCTCCCAGCATCAGAGTCTTTTCCAATGAGTCAACTCTCCGCATGAGGTGGCCAAAGTACTGGAGCTTCAGCTTCAGCATCATTCCTTCCAAAGAAATCCCAGGGCTGATCTCCTTCAGAAAGGACTGGTTGGATCTCCTTGCCGTCCAAGGGACTCTCAAGAGTCTTCTCCAACACCACAGTTCAAAAGCATCAATTCTTTGGCACTCAGCCTTCTTCACACTCCAACTCTCACATCCATACCTGACTACTGGAAAAATCATAGCCTTGACTAGACGGACCTTAGTCGGCAAAGTAATGTCTCTGCTTTTGAATATACTATCTAGGTTGGTCATAACTTTTCTTCCAAGGAGTGTCTTTTAATTTCATGACTGCAGTCACCATCTGCAGTGATTTTGGAGCCCCCAAAAATAAAGTCTGCCACTGTTTCCACTGTTTCCCCATCTATTTCCCATGAAGTGATGGGACCAGATGCCATGATCTTCGTTTTCTGAATGTTGAGCTTTAAGCCAACTTTTTCACTCTCCACTTTCACCTTCATCAAGAGGCTTTTTAGTTCCTTTTCACTTTCTGCCATAAGGGTGGGGTCATCTGCATATCTGAGGTTATTGATATTTCTCCCAGCAATCTTGATTCTAGCTTGTCCTTCTTCCAGCCCAGCGTTTCTCATGATGTACTCTGCATATAAGTTAAATAAGCAGGGTGACAATATACAGCCTTGACGTACTCCTTTTCCTATTTGGAACCAGTCTGTTGTTCCATTACCAGCATCCAAAATCCCTTCTTTTGTGCTTCCTTTAAAATACTACCCCTTCCCTTCTTCCTGTAAGTGACCACTATACTGACTCTCAACACCACAGCTTGTCTCTGCCATTTAAAAAACTTTATGTATAAATAAAATCATACTCTATAATTTTCTTGTGCCTAATTTCCTTAGCTCAACATTATATTTGTGAGAGTCAATCATGTTGCACATTGTTTTATTCTCACTGCTGTATGTTTCATTGTATGTTATATCGTCTATTTTATGGTTGATAAACATTGGGATTGTTTTCAGTGTGGCTTATTAAGAATATTGCTGCTATAGCTTCCCACACAGCATCGCCCTTGGCTACCGAGACCACACCCACTTTCGGCTGTTGTGCCTCAGCATGGCTGCTTTGGGTGTCCTGAGGCTGCACTGCAGCCCTGAGGCTCACATGGGCAGCCAGTGGCAACTCCAGCAGGGCCTTGCTGCCAGCCCCTCTGACTACCAGCCCCTTACGGAGCTCCCAGACTGATCTTAGGTGGATGGCCGCCCTTCTCCTCCAGTGAAAGGCCAGCTTTGAAGACAAACTCAAAGGGAAAAGTTTGAGAGATGAGTTGTACTGCTGTCACAGGAAATGGATGCTGGATTATAGGCATGGCAGCTCAGGCAGCAGGAGAAGTTGCAGAAAGAAGACAAGAAACAGCAGAATGCTCTTAAACCCAAAGCATCTCTACTTCAGAACACACAACCAAGTCAATGAAAAATGACTCCTGTCCCCCTTCAGAAAAACAAACAAACAAACAAGAGTGCTGCTATGAGTACTCCACTCCTATACTTGTCTTTTGTGGCCATAAGCATTCATATATACTCGCTATATACTTAATGATGATATTTCTGCTATGTATATGTTCATCTTTAATAGATACTGTAAAATTATTTACCAGAGAGGTTGTACCAATTTAAACCTCTACCAGTGATGTATGAGAGTTCCTGTCGCTCTATAGTTGGATAATACTTTAAGAGTATTATTTAAATAATAATTAAGTATTAATTAAGAGATTAATATGTTTGTATGTATTTTTCTCTCCATATACTCCTCCTTTTATTTTCTTCACTTAAGCAGGTAGCTGGTCCTGGCCCTCTTGGCCACCAGGAGGTTTGTCAAAGGGCAGAAAACTGACATTTCCCACAACACTTCATGACTTTTCTTCACAGAGCTTTGAGCCCCAGAGGGAGGGGAAAAAATTGCCAGTAAAGAACAAACATCTTAGAAGAAATAGAAAGGAGGGAGGCTTTTCTCAGATCAAAAAAAGAGATTTCTCCAGTGTAAGGGAAGAAGAGAAAGAACTCTGTGAATTCCAAAGCGGCAGAGCCTGGCCTGGCTTCTAGGCAGCGTGTGGGGAAGGCCCTAGTGAGAAGTCATGAGGTAGGGAATCTGGGAAGTTGGAACCAGAAGCAAAAATTTTTCACAAAAGCATCAGAGTGCTGCTGGACCTGAAGGGCCCTGGTGCTGATGATTTAGTCGCTAAGTCGTGTTCAACTCTTGTCACCTCCTTGATTGTAGCCTGCCAGGCTCCTCTGTCTATGGGATTCTCCAGGCAAGAATACTGGAGTGGGTTGCCATTTCCTTCTCCAGGGGATCTTTCCCACCAGAACAGGGGTCAATGGATATCTCAGCATTTACCAGTGTAAGCAAATGGCTTGATGGCTGGAGGGCCATACTGCCATGCGCTCGTGTGCATAAAATTCCAGAACTGGTGTACAGCTATGAGTCAGGGGTCCCCAAAATAACAGGTTGAATTTCCCTCTGTACTTATGGGATTTGGAGTTCAAAATGGAATTAACTCTGATGTATAAAGAAATGTGATATTTCTTATCCCTCAGAGTTGTGGAGTGATGTTTGTACCTCCAACACTGAGCTGGCATTCCCCAGGGCTACTCCTAGCACATACAGCGTCTTTATGAAACCAGTTAAGGGCTCCCCTGGTGGCTCAGATGGTAAACAATCTGCCTGCTATGTGGGAGACCCAGGTTCCATCCTTAGGTTGGGAAGATCCCCTGGAGAAAGGAATGGCAACTCACTCCAGTGTCCTTGCCTGGAGAACTCCATGGACAGAGGAGCCTGAAGGGCTACAGTCCATGGGTTGTAAAAAGTTGGACACAACAGTCTGACTTTGCTTCCAGGTTTACATTCCCATAAAACCATGGAGGCCCAGCCTACAGCTCAGGATGGCTGCCCATGGACACCACTGGCTGCTTCCCCTCTGCCCTTCCTCAGCTGTCCCAAGAATCCAAAAGGTTTGGTTAGAAGGGGATCCTCAATATTCTTCGGGCCCCTCTGTTCAGGTTTAGGGATTTCCATGAACTCTCTGGAAGTAGGTTGTCTCATCAGCAAGAAATGCATTTATGGGATAATTCTACCAAGTCATAGGTAGACACAGAGAAAGTACACAAATAAAACAGCAAAAGCACATCAATCTCATTAGGTCTCTCTTCAACACACACTCACACTTTTCTTACTCACACACTCACACTTTTAAACATCATCATTCTAAAAACCACCTACCAGCAACATTAAAGAGGAGTTGTGGAGGAAATCATCTCAAGTGATTTAATAGAAAGGCTGTAGAATGTGTCAGACCTGAGTTCCACTCCTGGCTTTGCTATGTGGCCTTGAGCAAGATAACCTCTTTCTGAACCTTCTGATAAACTGTTGAGCTCCCTCCATTTCTTCAGTTCTCCACCATGTATTCAACCACTTGGCCCTGCTTCTTTGGATTGTTCCACAAACCCGGGCATTCAACTTGCTTTTCTTTCCTTTGGGAGCTGTCAGCCTTTGCTCTTTGCCTTGGGATTCAGCTTTTCCAGGATTGACTGAGATATGGAATCCAGGCCTGCAGGCCTGCCCCCAGAGACAAGGGGCCATGGCCTGGCACCTTGGAAACATTTACTAATCTGATATTTATGATTTTCATTCAAAGATTTTGCTGTCAGCCCCTTCAGGAAGCAGAAAGGGATTAACGAAAATTACTACAACTGGAATATTGATAAAATTTCTAGAGTCATAGAAAGTGCTCTGAGTCCCTATCCCTGTTGTTTTGTCCCTAGGTCTCTTGCTAGATGCTTCCTTGAAGCTCCAGATGCCTTTGTTCAGTTTTATTTCTCAGGATAGAGCTCTAGAATCTTCTCATTTGTCACTAACTAGTGCTATAATTTTGAGCAGATCATTTACCCTGAGTTTCAGTGGATGTAATATCTCCTACTAATATTTCCCCTCACATTTTCCTGTTCGTTTTAATCTTTCTCTCTCTCATTGCTCCCCTCACCTGGAGCACTCTCCCAACTCCCACCCCAGGCTTTGCACTGTTGGCAGCTTAATGCTTAAGTCTCAGCTGAGGTAATCTCTCCTGAGAGAGGCCATCTCTGTGTACCAAATTTGAAGTAGGCCATTTGCCCATTACTTTCTCTTGATATTTCTTCTTCTTGGTTGCGATCACAATTTGAAATTAATATATTTGCTTTTCTGCTTGTTTACTATCTGTCTCATCTCTAGACTGGGAGCCTTAGGAAGGCTGGCACCACATACCTTGCTTCCTGTCTGAATACCTACATAGATTGTGTGTGCAGTCAAGTGCAATTCTTTGCAACCCCATGGCCTGCAGCTCACCAGGCTCCCCTGTCCATGGGATTTTCCAGGCAAGAATATTGGAGCAGATTGCCATTTCTTATTGAACTCATGTCCCTTTTATCTCCTGCATTGGCAGGCAGATTCTTTACCAACTGTGCCACCTGGGAAGTCCACAACTACATAGAAATGGTATTAACAGTTATTCATGTAAAACCACTGTGGCTGAACTCTGCGTGTGGTTGGGGGAGGGCACGTTCATTTTGTATGACATATGCTCTCTCTGGTTCCCACAAGCAATTCAGTTGCATAAAGACTTTTATTTTTAAAAAATCAGAGGCAGAGGGATTTCCCTGGTGGTCCAGTGTTTAAGATTTCACCTAATGCAGGGGGTGCAGGTTCCATCCCTGGTCAAGGAGCTAAGGTCCCACATGCTGTGGCCAAAAAACTAAAACATAAAACAAGAAGCAATATTGTAACAAATTTAATAAAGACTAAAAATGGTACACATAAAAAAATCTTTAAAAAATAAATCAGAGGCAGAGAGTAGAATCTACTGAAGATGTAGAGGGACTAAGGGAAGGGTCATACTTTCCTGTCTCTCCCTTCCTGCTTCTCTCCAAAGCCCTGGCTTGTGTTTTCCCCGCACGACAAATTCCTCTCTCTACTATTAGAACTGCCCTCTCTCCTCCACCTTTGCCTCAGTTTGATGCCTTTCCTTTCCACCAGGTAATTAAATTATGTATAAAACAACATTACTGAGAAGGTTAAACAAAGGCTCCTTTGTTGCTGCCCCTGCTCCCATCCCATTTTTCTCAACTCCCACCAAAGACTAATGATATTATGAATTTAACACATAAAGTTTCGATTCAAGTTTGTGGTCTTCCTGAGGACAATGACTCTACTCTTTCATCCTCCAGATCCTCTGCTCCAAGCACACAGCTCAGTAAGTATCTGAGGAACACTACTCAGTAAGGGAGGGGTGGACTTTCTGTTCGGTCTTGAACACTAAGTATCAATTCACCTCCCATGGAAGGGGAGCTGTCCTGTGAGGGACACAAGGTCAGTGTCTGCCCTTCAGGTACTTGTGATCTGAAGGAAGAGAGGAAAAAATGCATAAGACAGCATATTCTCCAGGCCAAACGAAAGAACCAACTAGCTTTGTTGGAGTTCAGAGGAAAGACTGCCCTGGAGGCCTCAGAGCTAAGGTAAGATTTGAGTGGTAAAGAAAGGACGGTCTTAATCTGAGAGTGAGTGGAAAGAGCATTGGGAGACAAAAGCAACCCAGGTGAATCTGTGGGGGAAGAAATATAAATATTTCCCTGTGCACACCGTTGTCTGTAGGTTTCTTCCTGGCATACTATCATCCATCAATAACTGCCAGTCTGCATCTGGGGTCCCCAAAGCAGCCTGTTATTCTAAAGCAACGTCTCTGGTAACCTTTCGGGGGATTGTAAATGCCATCTCACAGGTTAGTAGATTCATAAACATCCCTAAATTACATTCAGGGTATGTTATATGAATCCAGTGAGTGTGTACTGAGATTTATGATGGGCTGCTGCACAGCTAGGGCCTGTGCAGAAGTTTTCATAAGTGTTACTTTATATTTTATTCAACAAATATTTATATAGCATTTACAAGTGCTAGGTATTGTGCTAAGCACTTTAAATTATTAACTCATTAACAGATACCAACCTCATATTGACCTATGAGGGAAGTGCTATTATCCTCATTTCAGAGATGAGTAAACTGAGGCGCAGAGGGGTTAAGTCACTTACCCACAGTCACAAAGCTGATGAGCACCAGAACTGGGGTTCAGTCAATCCTTGTTTTGGTTTTTATAACAGCTATTGTGATATAATTCATGTGATATACGATTCACCCATTTCCAGTGAATAATTCAGTGGTTTTCAGTACATTCACTGGATTGTGCAACTACCACCTAACTTCTTCACCACCTCAAAAGGAGATCCTGTCCTTCTTAGTAGTCACTCCTCATTCCTCTGCCCCATGCCCTGGCAACTGCTAATCTCTTTCTACCTACTCTGGACATTTCACATAAATGGACTCACACATTATTGTGGACTTTTGTGTCTGGTTACTTTCACTCAGCAAGAAAGTTTTTTTTAATTGAAGTATAGTTGATTTACAATGTTTCAGGTATACAGCAAAGTGATTCAGTTATATATATATATGTGTGTGTGTGTGTGTGTGTGTGTGCATATTCTTTTTCAGATTCTTTCCCATTATAGGTCATTACAAGATATTGAATGTAGTTCCCTGTGCTATGCAATAGGGCCTTGTTGTTAGCATAAAGTTTTTAAGGTTCATCCATGTTGTAGCTTGTGTCATAAAACTTCACTCCTTTTTATGGCTGAATAACAGTCCATTGTACATATGGACCATTTGTTTCTCTAGTCATCATCATGGACATTAGATTTTTTTTCATAATCCTTGATTTTTCTATACTAATCCACTTGCTTGTTCAATAAAAATGTCCCAATAATGGAATGTTCTAGATCTGTACTATCTAATATGGGAGCCTCCAGCTACATGTGGCTACTGAGCACTTGAGATGTGGCTAGTGTATCTGAAGAATGCTTTATTCTTATTATAATAAATTATAATAAATAAATAGTATAATAAAATTTATTCTAATTATACTTGAATTTAATTAATTCAGATGTAAATCACCCCCATGGGATGAGCCACATAGTCACGATGAAATGGGTCTAGCCAATTACAAAAGGGATCCAAATCCTGGAAGAAGTCACACATTGACCCCAACCAGAAGGCTGAAGCTACTAATCATGATATTCCAATTGCAACAAACCTGAGTGGCTAAGGAGAAATGGAAACAGAGGTAAAATATCACTGGATTTCTGCTTTATAAATAAGATTGTCTATAACAGTTCTTTCAGATTTCACATATATGTTTTACTCTTTCTGACTTACATTATTCTATATTACAGTCTCTACAAATGATCCAGTTTTGTTCCTTTTTATGGCTAATATTCCATTGTATATATGTACCACATTTTCTTTATTTATTCCTCTGTTGATGGAGATGTATGGATACCAAGGGGAAAAGAGGAGGGGTGGCATGAATTGGGACATTAACTGTATCCTGCCAGGCTCCTCTGTGCATGGGATTTCCCAGGCAAGAAAACTGGAGTGGGTAGCCATTCTCTTCTCTAGGGAATCTTCCCGACCCACAGATGGAACCTGGGTCTCCTGCATTGCAGGCAGATTCTTTACCATCTGAACCACCAGGGAAGCACATTGTGATTTACAAATATACACTATTGATACTAAGGCTTCCCTGGTGGCTCAGCTGGTAAAGAATCCGCTTGCAATGTGGGAGACCTGGGTTCGATCCCTGGGTCAGTATTCTGGCCTGGAGAATTCCATGGACTATTCCATGGAGTCACAAAGAGTCAGACACAACTGAGCGACTTTCACTATTGATACTATATATAAAATATATAACTAATGAGAATCTACTGTATAGTGCAGGGAACTCTGCTCAATGCTCTGTGGTGACTTAAGTGTGAAGGAAATCCAAAAAGGGGGGGATGCATGTATACGTATAGCTGATTCACTTTGCCGTACAGTAGAAACTAACACAACATTGTAAAGGAACTATACTAAAAAAAAATTTTATTTTAAAGATCACTGGATTACTTATGCCTGACAACTCCAAGCCCAGCCCAAGAACAGTGGTGAGGAAATAGCAGGGTGTTCCCTTGTGTGATGAGTTACTCACATCCACTCCCACTGACAGCAGCTACCTGTGCTCCCTCAGCATAGCAAGGGCCCCTTGGCCCGAGAGCAAGTCTGGTGGAGCTGGAACCTCTCATTCCTTAGAGATGAAGCAAACTCAGAACTGACCAAAGTGAGGCACAGATGTGCACATGAGGCCAGAGCAGGGGACAATCATAGCTCGGAGAAGACAGAACAGGCCCCTTAGTGTAAACCGCCCAGGAAGCCTGACAGATCCTCAAGGGCCTGCCCAGCTGCAATCCAAGATACAAAGTTTTTATGCAAGTTGGCACTCAAGTTCATTTGGAGGCAAAGGCCGACCCACACCACTGTGGGCAACTGTTCGTGTTCTGAGGCTAAAAGTCAATGAACGCAGGCTCTGCCTCAGTCCTTGCCAACACCACATACCTAAAACCCAAACAATTCTGAATTCTCTAATGTACTCAGCCCTGAAGGATTTCAGGAAAGGGACTGGGCCAGTATTGGGTCCTCCCAACTAAGTTCAAAGCTCTCTAAAAAAGGGTTTCTTTGTTCTCCTCAGGACAGCTCCTCCCAATACCAAGAAGGAGAACTCTTTCAAGGGAAGGATTTGGGAGGGGGTGTACTCCTACGGTATCCTTGGCTTTCAGAAACTGCAGCAGGCAGGACCACCCAGACACCAGAGAGGAGAATACAGGCGGAGGCCCCACATATCAACCACGGAAGATTCACCAGCATCCATCCCACAGGTCAGAGGAGGCATCAGAGGGTAATTCTTGGAACTCATAGGGTAGTGCTTCCAGGAACGTCCAGCAACGCTAGGTTTACATGGAGGATAGCTTTCTTTTTAGGATGATATGATTATAAGCCTTGTTTCTAAGTCAGGCCCCGGACACTCAATCTTTCTAAACTCTATCAGGTGCACAGGATAAAAAGGATTTCACCTAACAGGTATCAGTCACTATAAACAATTCTCCATTCAACAAAAATATAAGATGTGTACACTGTGTGCCAGGTACCAGTGCAGTCCTAGGACACGGGGTATCCTAGACCCTGCACTCAGAGGAAGAAACAGATGGCAGAGGCCAGGAGCCTTTGTGGGTGTGGTGGAGCAGCAGATGCACACACAGTGCCTGGGGCCTGTGGGTACAGGGTTTCCTCCCTGAGCCATTACCGGGTGTGCAGGGGCAGCATGCAGCCTGGCTGTGGGTTACTGGGGTGAAATTCTCTCTCTCCGGACCCTCACTCTGCTCACCTGTCTTTTTCTTGATCTCATGGAGCACACTGAAGAGAGCAGGCTTCATTGGATGGCAGTTCAGAGCACGCCTTTCTGGCCTGTGCCTCTCCAAGCTCTGGTCAGTGATGGCCATGATCTGCTGCAGGACATCGTCCATGTTGGATCTGGGCTAGGGCCTGGGCATGCAGCACAGGACTGGGAATTACCACCTAGGGTGTGTGTTGTAAACCTGTTGTTTACGACCTATGGACTGTAACCCGCAAAGCTCCTCTGTCCATGGGATTCTCCGGGCAAGAATACTGGAGTGGGTTGCCATTTCTTTCTCCAGGGGATCTTCTCCAGGGGACCCAGGAATTGAACCCATACCTCCTGCGTTTCTTGCATTGCAGGCAGGTTCTTTACCCACTGAGCCACCTGGGAAGCCCACATGGGTGCATTTGCCCTCCATCAATTCTTAACCATTATGCTCTAGTGCCTCTTTCTACAAAAATCCTGGATGGATGGTTGAATTAAGATCCTTTATTGTTGTTGTTCAGTTGCTAAACAGGGTCAGACTCTTTGCAACCCCATGTACTGTAGCACACCAGGCTCCTCTGCCCTCGACTGTTTTCCAGAATTTGCTCAAATTCATGTCCATTGAGTCGGTGATGCTATCTGCTGCTGCTGCTGCTAAGTCGCTTCAGTCGTGTATGACTCTGTGCGACCTCATAGACGGCAGCCCACCAGGCTCCACCGTCCCTGGGATTCTCCAGGGAAGAACACTGGAGTGGGTTTCCATTTCCTTCTCCAATGCATGAAAGTGAAAAGTGAAAGTGAAGTCGCTCAGTCGTGTCCGACTCTTAGCGACGCTACCTAAGGTCTTTTAAATCTCTTAAAAGGAATCTTGAGAATATTTATTTTGTTTCTTTTTAAGTAAACTCTGTATTTTAGAACAATTTTAGATTTACATAGACACTGCAAAGATAGTATCAAAAATTCACCCAGTTTCCCCTTATGTCAGCGTGCTGCATTCCTGTGACCCTTGTTTCAAAATTTAAAAACCCAAATTGCTGTAAACTAAACTACAGAATGTATTTGTATTATACTAGCTTTCCACTAACGCTCTTTTTCTGTTCTGGGATATGATCCAGGCTACCATTTTGTCTTTAGTCATCATGCTCTCTCAGTCCCCTCTGATCTGTCAGTTGGTCAGTCGCCTTGGTTCTTGTGACCTCAACAGTTTAGAATAGTACTGAACAGGTATTTTTGTAGCATGTCTTTCAGTTTGGGTTTGTCTGATGTTTTCCTTATAACTAGGCTGGGGGTGATTGGCTTGGGAGAAGAACACCACCAAGATGAAGTGCCTTTCTCATCTCATGGTATCAGGGAGGAGGTAACATCCACACGACATCACTGGTAATGTGAACTTTTATCACCTTTCTAAGTTAGTCTCCACCACATTTCTCCATCAGAAAGTTACTACATTCCCATCTCTATACATGTTTCTATTCTGTACACATATTGGTTAGAGGTGAGTTATTAAGTCCAGCTCATACTCGAGGGGAAGGATGTTAAGCTCCACCACCTAGAAGAAGAGAATATGTATATTATTTGGAATCATTCTGTAAGAAAGATTTTTTCCTTCTCCTCTATTTATTTATTTGTTCAATCATTTATTATATCAGTATAGAATCATGTGTTTCATGCTTTTAGTTATTATTTGGATTATTATTGACTATTTAAATATATATGCATAAACCATTCCTATACCTTTGAAAGGTTATTGTGAATTTGTTTAAAGTGGGGACTATCTGAATTAAGTTTGAGGGGGTTTATGTGTGCATGCAGATGAGGAAATTGAAATTGACATTATGTAAGTTGACCATGCTTATATAGTATGTGATGTAATCTTATATAGGAATGGTGTTTATAGAATCCTAATAGTAGGTCTTCATCCTCTTGTGACATGAAGCTCATTACCTCATAAGAGAGCTCTTTTAATGTTGAGTCTGCTGTACTCCTAGTGGGATTGTAGTAATTTAGGTAGTGGGATTGCAGGAGAGAAAAGGAAATGGTGGCTATGGGAAGAGCAGAATATGATTAGAGGAAGTAGTGACTGAGTCTAGGATGGAGCAGCTAAAAACTGATGTGTCTCACTGGATTTCAGGGAATTTGTCTACCAGGTTGACAAAATATATACAGAGAGAGAACTTGTAGCGGCCATTCCCCAACACCCCAGGCCCAGCTAGCCCCTGTTCTGGACATCCTTCAGTTTTGTATTACTCCTTCATCCATCCCCAATACATCCATTCATAGATATAAACTATATTCCTTAATTTGACAAATATTTCTTGAGTACCTACTATATATGCCAAGAATTATTCTAGGTACCATGGATGAGTTGGAAGGGCAGTATGTGTGCATGTATGTAGGAGGTGAAGAAAGGCCTTCTATTGCTCACTTTTATTTGGATTTAGTTAAGTATTTCTCATTCCTTTTATCCTTTGAGATATAAGTCACATGTCACATATCATACAATTCACACATTAAAAGTGTATGTACAGGCAACTCAAGAAGGTGGATGAGAGTGATACAGCAGTGAAGCCACTGGCACTTCCGCTGCTGCAGATGATAGAATGGAATGGAAAGGCCCAAGAGCACTGCAGAGATTGCGAGAAGGAGGAGGACACCAGCTATAGTCAGGATGGCTGAGTCTATCCAATGACAGTGGAGCAAAAAGGAGAAAAAGAAACCAAAAAGAAGAAGCAGAAAGAGAAAGGCAGTGAGACAGATTCAGCCCAGGATCAGACTGTTCATCACATGAACTGTTTGCCAGCAGAAGACCCAGGAAACACAAAGGCCATTCAGCTCTTTTTCACTGGGTCAAGGAATCTGCAAAAAACACCCTCCTGAATGAGAATTATGTGGAAGATGATGACCACATGTTCTGATTTGATTATTCCCCGGAAATTGTTTTGTGAGCTCTCCAGCCACCTAGCTGGCTTTCCCAGTGGCACTGTGGGGTTCAGGTGGTGTCAAGTCAGAAATGGGTTGGATTCATCACTGCCATCCCAGCAAACATCCATACCTATTACACAGAGAAGAAGATGGTAGAGATCAACTTCCTGTGTGTCCACAAGAAGCTGCACTCCAAGAAGGTGGTTCCAGTCCTGATCCATGAGATAACCTGATGGGTTTACCTGAGGTATCTTCCAAGCTGTTTACACTGCCACAGTGGTATTACCAAAGCCTGTTGGTACCTGCAAGTACTGGCATTGGTCCCTAAACCCACGGAGGCTGATTGAAGTGAAGTTCTTCCACTTGAGCAGAATTCTGACCATGAGCACTATGAAGCTCTACCAGCTGCCAGAGACTCCCAAGACAGCTGGGGTGTGACCAATGGGAAAAAAGAACATACTAGTAGTGCACCAGTTCCTCACCCAGTACCTGAAGCAGTTTTGGGTCACAACAGTCATGAGCCAGGAGGAGGTGGAACACTGGTTCTACAGAACATTGTCGAAGTTCTATCATTAACAGTTTTGTGGTGGAGAATGTGAATAGTGAGGTGATAGATTTCCTCAACTTTTATACACTTCTGCTCACCATCATGAACCATCTGCCTCACAAGACTCTAAAGTCTTCATATTCTTTCTACAATGTTCATACTCAGACCCCTCTTCTAGACCTCATGAGTAGTACCCTCATTCTCACCAAAATGAAAGGGTTTGATGTGTTCAATGCAGTGAATCTTCTGGAGAACAAAACTTTCCTGGAGAAGTTCAAGTTCAGCATGGGGACAGCAACCTATAGTATTATCTACAATTGGAAGTGACTCAGCATGGGGGCAGAAAAAGTTGGGCTGGTGTTATAGTAACCAGTTGCCAGTGAAATTCTGGATAAAGCCATTGAGAATTCAAACTAGGAACTTATTGATCCAATTTTTACAAACGTGAGAATCTCTGCCAAGGGGAGCAGAACTGAACCAGCTTTACAGACTCCACTGAACTTGACGATTATATTCCAATGGTATAGGTTGTGTGAGGTCATTTCTAGCCATGTCTCTGGTTTCCCTGTTTTCCAATTAATTACATTGTTATTCAGCTATGATCAAGGGAAGGTAACTAACTGCTGAAAACTAGCTCATGATTGGCATATTATGGAGTTACTAGGTAGGTGTGTGTGTGTGGTGTGTGTGTGTGTAGTAAACTATGTACAGTTCAGTGACTTATTCACAGATATGTATAACCATCACAGTTAATACTAGAACATTTTCATCACATCAAGAAGAAACCAGTTAGGGATGTCCCTGGTGGTCTAATGGTTAAGAATCTGCCTCACAATGCAAGGGACACAGATTCAATTCCTGGTCAGGGAACTAAGATCCCACATGCCACAGAGCAAGTTAAGTCCACACTAAACTGCTGAGCCTGTGCGCCACAACTAGAGAGTCTATGCACTGCAGCAAAAGATCCCACATGCTGCAACTAAAACCCCAGGCAGCTAAATAAATAAATAAATAATTAAGAAAAAGAAACCACTTAGCTATCATCCCTCCATATCTCCATTCCCTCTTTCCAGCCCTAAACATCTACTAATCTCCTTTCTGTCTCTATATATTCCCCTTTTCTGAACTTTCATATGAGTGGAATCATATAGTATACAGGGTTTTTTTGTGACTTGCTTCCTTTACTTAGCATATGTTTTCAAGATTCATCCATGTTGTAGCATAAGTATCAGTACTTCAGTCTTTTTTATAGCTGAATAATATGTCATCGCATGGATACCATATTTTGTTTATCCATTTGTCTCTTGATGGACATTTAGGTTGTTTTCACCTTTTCTTATTATGGATAATGCTCTTGTAAATGAACTGTGGTGTTGGAGAAGACTCTTGAGAGTCCCTTGGACTGCAAGGAGATCCAACCAGTCCATTCTAAAGGAGATCGGTCTTTGGTGTTCACTGGAAGGACTGATGCTAAAGCTGAAACTCCAATACTTTGGCCACTTCATGCGAAGAGTTGACTCATTGGAAAAGACCCTGATGCTGGGAGGGATTGGGGGCAGGAGGAGAAGGGGACGACAGAGGATGAGATGGCTGGATGGCATCACTGACTCGATGGACATGAGTTTGAGTAAACTCCAGGAGTTGGTGACGGACAAGGAGGCCTGGTGTGGTGCGATTCATTGGGTTGCAAAGAGTTGGACATGACTGAGCGACTGAACTGAACTGAAACATTCATGTACAAGTTTCTCTGCAAGCGTATGTTTTCATTTCTTTTGGGTATATACCTAGAAGTGGAATTGCTGGGTCATATGATAACTTTACATTTAATCATTCAAGGAACCACCAGACTATTTTTCAAAATGGACATACTATTTTATGTTCCCACCAACAGTGTATAAGTGTTTCTATTCCTTTTTTTTTTTATTGGATTGATTTGATAGCTTTATTTTTACCTTTTTTGTGTTTCCTAAAAACTTGATTTTGTATTGGGTTTCCCATGTGACACAGTGGTAAAGAATCTGCCTGCCAGTGCAGGAGACACAAGAGACTCAGGTTCGATCCCTGGATTGGGAAGATTCCCTGAGGTAGGAAATGGCAACCCTCTCCAGTATTCTTGCCTGGAAAAGTCCTTGGACAGAGGAGACTGGCGGGCTACAGTCCATGGGGTCACAAGTCGGACTCAACTGAGCACACACACAGTCAGTTAACAAGCAGTGTTGTGATAGTTTCAGGTAAACAGTGAAGGGATTCAGCCATGCATATATATGGATCCATTCTTCTCCAAACTCCCCTCCCATCCAGGATGCCCCATAACATTGAGCAGGGTTCCATGTGCCATACCGTAGGGGTCCTGTTGGTTATCCATTTTAAATATAGCCGTGTGTACATGTTCATTCCAAACCCTCTAACTATCCCTTCCTCCCATCCTTCCCCCTGCAAACATAACATCAAGAAGAAACCAGTTAGGGATGTCCCTGGTGGTCTAATGGTTAAGAATCTGCCTCACAATGCAAGGGACACAGATTCAATTCCTGGTCAGGGAACTAAGATCCCACATGCCACAGAGCAAGTTAAGTCCACACTAAACTGCTGAGCCTGTGCGCCACAACTAGAGAGTCTATGCACTGCAGCAAAAGATCCCACATGCTGCAACTAAAACCCCAGGCAGCTAAATAAATAAATAAATAATTAAGAAAAAGAAACCACTTAGCTATCATCCCTCCATATCTCCATTCCCTCTTTCCAGCCCTAAACATCTACTAATCTCCTTTCTGTCTCTATATATTCCCCTTTTCTGAACTTTCATATGAGTGGAATCATATAGTATACAGGGTTTTTTTGTGACTTGCTTCCTTTACTTAGCATATGTTTTCAAGATTCATCCATGTTGTAGCATAAGTATCAGTACTTCAGTCTTTTTTATAGCTGAATAATATGTCATCGCATGGATACCATATTTTGTTTATCCATTTGTCTCTTGATGGACATTTAGGTTGTTTTCACCTTTTCTTATTATGGATAATGCTCTTGTAAATGAACTGTGGTGTTGGAGAAGACTCTTGAGAGTCCCTTGGACTGCAAGGAGATCCAACCAGTCCATTCTAAAGGAGATCGGTCTTTGGTGTTCACTGGAAGGACTGATGCTAAAGCTGAAACTCCAATACTTTGGCCACTTCATGCGAAGAGTTGACTCATTGGAAAAGACCCTGATGCTGGGAGGGATTGGGGGCAGGAGGAGAAGGGGACGACAGAGGATGAGATGGCTGGATGGCATCACTGACTCGATGGACATGAGTTTGAGTAAACTCCAGGAGTTGGTGACGGACAAGGAGGCCTGGTGTGGTGCGATTCATTGGGTTGCAAAGAGTTGGACATGACTGAGCGACTGAACTGAACTGAAACATTCATGTACAAGTTTCTCTGCAAGCGTATGTTTTCATTTCTTTTGGGTATATACCTAGAAGTGGAATTGCTGGGTCATATGATAACTTTACATTTAATCATTCAAGGAACCACCAGACTATTTTTCAAAATGGACATACTATTTTATGTTCCCACCAACAGTGTATAAGTGTTTCTATTCCTTTTTTTTTTTATTGGATTGATTTGATAGCTTTATTTTTACCTTTTTTGTGTTTCCTAAAAACTTGATTTTGTATTGGGTTTCCCATGTGACACAGTGGTAAAGAATCTGCCTGCCAGTGCAGGAGACACAAGAGACTCAGGTTCGATCCCTGGATTGGGAAGATTCCCTGAGGTAGGAAATGGCAACCCTCTCCAGTATTCTTGCCTGGAAAAGTCCTTGGACAGAGGAGACTGGCGGGCTACAGTCCATGGGGTCACAAGTCGGACTCAACTGAGCACACACACAGTCAGTTAACAAGCAGTGTTGTGATAGTTTCAGGTAAACAGTGAAGGGATTCAGCCATGCATATATATGGATCCATTCTTCTCCAAACTCCCCTCCCATCCAGGATGCCCCATAACATTGAGCAGGGTTCCATGTGCCATACCGTAGGGGTCCTGTTGGTTATCCATTTTAAATATAGCCGTGTGTACATGTTCATTCCAAACCCTCTAACTATCCCTTCCTCCCATCCTTCCCCCTGCAAACATAAGTTTGTTTTCTAAGTCTATGAGTCTCTATTTTGTAAGTTCATTTGTATCATTTCTTTTTAGATTCCTCATATAAGGGATGTCATGTTTCTTCTTCTCTGACTTACTTCACTCAGTGTGACAGTCTCTGGGTCCATCCATGTTGCTGCAAATGGCATTGCTTCGTCCCTTTTAATGGCTGCATAATATTCCATTGTGTGTATGTACATCTTCCTTATCCATTCCTCTTTCAGTGGACTTTTAGGTTGCTTCCATGTCTTGCTTATTGTAAACTGTGCTACAATGAACATTGGGGAACATGCGTCCTTTCAGATCATGTTTTTCTCTGGGTATATGCCCAGTAGTGGGATTGCAGGGTCATATAGTAGCTCTATTTTTAGTTTTTTAAGGAACCTCCCCACTGCTCTCCATAATGGCTGTACCAGTTTACATTCCCACCAACAGTGTAGGAGGGTTCCCTTCTCTCCACATCCTCTCCAGCATTTATTGTTTGTGGATTTTTTGATGATGGCCATTTTTACTGGGGGTTTCTGTTTCTCCACATTTTCCATGTCAACACTTGTTATCTTTTTTTGTTCTAGCCATCTTAGTAGATGTAAAGTAGTATCTCACTGTGATTTTGATTTGCAGCATTTCCTTGATAGCTAATGATGTCAGAGCATCTTTTGTTTTGGGGCCATTCATATATCTCATTTAGAGAATTGTACATTCAAATTCTTTGCTCATCTTTTGATTGAGTTATTTATCTTTTTATTATTGAGTTGTAAGAGGCCTTTATATATTCTAGACAGAAAGCCCTTATTCTTTTTCCCATCACTTGGCTGAGATCCACATCTGGTAGGAAATTGCCCAATGCAGACCTTGTAGCCAAGATGATGATGTAATAATAAGACAGGAAATAATCTCAAACAGAAAAAGTTGTACATGTGGAGAAAAGACCCAGCCTGCTTCTGAATTTTCTAGAAGTCTGGTAACCTCTGGAGAGCAAGAGGAGCTGTTTACATCTAGCTAGCCAGCTAGCAATGCTACTCTAGTTAGCTGTTAGAAATTATTTGACCATATACAAACTTCACCAAACGGTGCTCTTTCTGAGGAAAGCCTCACTCTGTGCTTGGTGATTTCAGCTCCTTATCTTGCCAGTATTCATGAAAAAAATTATTCATGACACTTGTTAAAGACAGCAAGGCAGACTTTATTGGGGAATTACTACAATGGAGTCAGCCATGGGGGAGAGAGATTGGGCTTAACCTGGAATATAACAAGAAAAAGTGAGGATTTGTAGTCAAGAAACAGGTTTGGGGCTGGTATATCAGCGGATGAAAAATTACTAAGAGGAAACCTCATGGGTAAGGGGGGATACTGGCTAAACTGAACTAACAGGAATCTAACTGAAAGCAGTCTGGGTGATCAGACATCACCTGGGGGATGGTAGAGAATGAAGAATTCCATCAAATATTAAGGGTGATCAGGTGGGAGGTGCATTCTGGTTAAACATACTTAGCAGGATTCTTGCTAAAACTGGATGCTGCAGAGAGGAAAACAGAACCTCAAAAAGTCAGGGCCTAGTTGACAAGATAGTTGGAGTGTAACTAAAGTTTGGTCAAAGAAAGACTCTTTGACACTAGTCCCCCCACCCCAACCCCCTACAGTTTCCTGGTCTGCTTTCCTGTGAGTAGACAGCCCAAGGAGACAAACACTTCTCAAGACTACTGTATGGTCTGATGGTTGCTAGGCAACTGCCAGGGTCCCTTTCAGATTGCAGCTTCCCTCCCAGCTGGGGTTCCCTTTCCCGCCTCAAGGCATCTGCCAGCAGTATTAGCAAAGACTCATATGCCTGCAGGCTACAGTACCAAGGGACAGGAAGAAGTAGCTCAGGCCTGGTGGAAGAGGGGGCAAAGTCATGTAAGTCCTTAGGATTAACCAGAGCAACCAAAACCTGTTTAGTGCTGCAGGATGCCTCCATCACTCACCTGTTTATATATTTTGCCATGCCATTTCTCAGGTGAGGGAAACTGGGAGCCCTAGAGGGTGGACCACTGGCACCCATGGGGAGGGTCTGGCACCAGCAAGAGTTAATCTTCACATTCTTGAGGCTCATTAGCTCCAACCATAACCTCACTCCCTCCATACTTTACTCCTGAAGGACTTGGGTTTTTGAGGTTCCTTCTCTATGACCCAAATGTGAATTTGGGCAGGTCGGAGGTTCATATCTTGGCTTAACTGTTGTCTCATGGGTAGACAGTGGTGGTAATGGAACTAAGCTTATTTGTTTTGCTCAGAAAGGACCAGCAGGCAAAGTGGGGCTTTTGGGTGCTCTGTGTGCTCCCATCCCTGAGGTGGGAACAGTAGGTACTGTCACATCCTGGGAATGAACTCTGCAGATATGGGCAAGAGCAGAAGATGCATTCAGCCTGGGAGCCTCCCAGGGAATAGACACTGCAGCCAGACTAGCTGGGTCCAAACAGTGACTCTATCACTTACTGGTTGTGTAAGTCCAAGTTAGTTCACCTCTCTGTGGTTAAGTTTCACATCATGGGTTCTGCATAAATGGGGATAATAGTTCCTAACTCAGAAGGCTGTTAGGGAAACTAAAATGCGTTAATGTGTGTAGAGTGATAAATGTTTACTATCATTTTCATTGTGGATGGAAAGGAGGGAAAATTTCTTAGTTTTCAAGGGCCTAGGCCTGGCATCTTGATTCCCATAGAACCTATAGGCACTGGGAATCTGGGGCCTGGGCACTTCAACTACCCTTGCAGTTAATCCTCTCAACAACCCAGTAATGTATCATCAGCCCCATTTTGCAGAAACATCTCTGAGCAAGGGTGGGGTGGGATTTGAGGGATGGAGTGAGTGCATGAAAAGCTGTCTCCCTAGTCTCCTCACGAGTGCCCACTCCACTTTATGGTCTGCAACAGAGAACCAAGGAAAACACAATTCTGGGGCAGTAGGATAGCAAAGCTGTTCTATGGAAGCAAACTACAATGGCTGGAAGGGAAGAACAGCCCGCAGAGCAGGGCTTGCTGCTTGGACTTCTGTTTTGACTCCTGGTTCCTAGGGGTTGTCGGTTTCCTCTGAAGACAGAATTATTCCCTCCTGTAGGCAGAACCCAGGAAACAAACCTACTTTCCCATAAACTAACCTGAGTACTGGCCAAAGAAATAAACCAAGTTTTTCTTAATCACCAACCCAGCTACTTCATCCCTTCCATCCCTTACAGGCCAACATACACAAACACTTGGCTCCCTGCCCAATGAGAACTTTGATTTCTAAAGAGTGAAAAAAATCTCTGGCTCCAATCTAGATTTGTTGAATAAATATCTAGTGATTCCCAAAGTAGAAGAGATAATTTTCAGAAGGAAGAAATCAAGAGCAGTGAACTTGTTTTCCCAACCCCACACTCCTCTCCATTTCTGAGCTCTTAGAGGCAAATGGGGATCTGCCTTTGACTAATGTAAGAACAGAGTCAACAGAAGTTCAGAGGTTAGCTCAGATGGGGAGTAATAGAATCCAAGACTGTAACTATTGATTCTCAGCTTGCTCATAACTAGAACTGTCCTTACATGGAGGTATGTATAAACTTGCCTCCTGAGATCACTAGCAAGCCACATTTTAGTACACACTTCATACTCCACCTTCCCCCTCTAGGTCAGAGCTGAATTAAGATTTCTGGAGCAGAAGGACTAGAAAAACAAATGGTTTGGGGGAAATCAGCTATTTGTCAGTTAGGTCTTTGGCATCTTTAAATTTATATATGGACTATTGTCTTAACAAGCCTATCATTTTTTAATCTTCTGAGACAAATTAGATGCCATAAATATCCTTTTTCAGGAAAAATGGTTCAGAAGCATGAGATAATTTGAACTTGTAAAGCTGAAGTTGGATTCCAGACAAGTTATAATTTTATTAAAGAAATTAAGGAAGTCCTGTTTAATGTGGCTGCCCTTCTGTGGGACATCTCTTTAAAATTTTTCCCCCCAAAAAATGAGTCTCTTTTTTTTTGCCATATAATTTTTTGTTGTTGTAACGTACACATAACACTGAACAGCTCGGGTGCAGGGATTTCATCATCTTCTAGACTTCAAATGACCTTTTCAAAGATCTGCAGACATTTTCAGAGAAACAGCAGATTCATTTATGTTTTATTATCATCTTTTTCTCTATTCACACTCTCCAGGGCCTTTTTAAATTAGAGAAAGACATGCTTCTTGTCCAGAGAAGGCAATGGCGACCCACTCCAGTACTCTTGCCTGGAAAATCCCATGTACGGAGGAGCCTGGTACGCTGCAGACCATGGGGTTGTGAAGAGTCGGATATGACTGAGCGACTTCACTTTCGCTTTTCACTTTCATGCACTGGAGAAGGAAATGGCAACCCATTCCAGTGTTCTTTCCTGGAGAATCCCAGGGACGGCGGAGCCTGGTGGGCTGCTGTCTATGGGGTCCCACAGAGTCGGACACGACTGAAGTGACTTAGCAGCAGCAGCATACTTCTTGTCCTACACTTTGAAATTGTGATATTATGGCAGGTTGACATTTTAGCACCTTTTCCATGACTAACAACCATAGGTGTCTTGTTGGCACATGTAAGGAGGCTGTCTCATTCCATTTCTATAAACTAAGACATCTCATTATGTGCTTCTGCATGTTTGGAAGAAACTGAAAATCACTCAAAACTTTCATTATGAAAGTTCTAATTTCACAAGTAAGTAAAACACACTCCTTTTAAGCAGCATTGTGCATGGGGTGTGCAGGACATTTAACGGGCAAAATATTTTCATTTTCTTTAGAAAGTTTATAGACTGAATGGACTTTTCAAAATTTATGTGTGTACTGTGTGCTGAATATGCAGATATATGAGCAAAATCTAGTTTGTATTATTCTGCTTTCTGTGGTTTCATTAACATCTTCATAGCTATCAAAAAGACAATATGAAATTCTACTTTAAAAAAAAAAATTGAAAAAAAAAAAAATTGAAGTACCTAATGACTAAGAGGAATATTTTTTCTTGCTGAGATCAGACTCATCATTTGATACGCTGTAAAAAGCATGATCATTAGTAAGATCTAACAGAATTAGATCTATGCTGTAAGGGACCCAACATGTGTGTGTGTTAGTCGCTCAGTCGTGTCCAATTCTTTGTGATCCCATGGACTGTAGCCCACCAGGCTCCCCTGTCTATGGGATTCTCCAGGCAAGAGTACTGGAGTGGGTTGCCATTCCCTTCTCAGGGGATCTTCCCAATCCAGGAATCAAACCTGGGTCTCCCACATTGCAGTCAGATTATTTACCATCTGAGTCACCAGGGAAACCCAAGGGACCAACATATCTGTTGTCAAGGGACCAACAAATCTGTCATCAAAATTTCCCCCTTTTGTTTGCTTAGAATTGCAACCTTTGAATCAGGATATGTAAATCTAGGCAGTTTCATAGAGTAAACAAAGGGATAACACGATAACAAATGTTCATTTGTTGTATGTCCATGCTAATTCAGTGGTTATTATTTTCAACTAAGCAGTGATATCTTTGGGGGAAACTTCTGAAGTACTGGCCAGTCTCATCCAGGACTTACAAATTTCAGTCTCCATATATGCTTTCACACAGCCTTCTTCACCATGCCCAATCCCAAATTCTTTATATTGCATAATAGGTCCTGTTTGGATTATTTACCTCCCTAATCCAATTGTACGTGTTTTTCATCTGTCTAAAATAACACAGTAGTTTATCCTTCTTTTCAGTGATGCTAGCATTGGCAGTACTCTTGCCTGGGAAATCCCATGGACGGAGGAGCCTGGTAGGCTACAGTCCATGGGGTCGCGAAGAGTTGGACACACGACTGAGCGACTTCACTTTGACTTTTCACTTTCATGCACTGGAGAAGAAAATGGCAACCCACTCCAGTATTGTTGCCTGGAGAATCCCAGGGACGGGAGCCTGGTGGGCTGCCGTCTGTGGGGTCGCACAGAGTCGGACACGACTGATGTGACTTAGCAGCAGCAGCAGCAGCACTGGCATTATAATGGTTCTCATTTTCATTATCTGCATTCTTACAGAACATGCATTCCTCCCAAATTCATATGTTGAAGGCCCAACTCCCAGTATCAAAGAACGTGGCTCTGTTTGGATATAGGGCCTTTAAAGGGGTGATTAAGGTTGTCAGGGTGGGCTCTGATCCAATCTAACTGTGCCCTTATAACAAAAGGAAATTTGGACACATGGGGAGATACTAGAAATGCATGCTTTACAGAGGAAAGACCGTGTAAGGACACAGGGAGAAGGTCGCAGTCTATAAGCCAGGAGAGAGGCCTCAGAAGAAAATAAACTTGCCTACGCCTTGATCTTGGACTTCCTAGCCACCAAAATCATGAGAAATAATTTCTATTTTCTTAAGCCAGTCTATGTGTGTTTTGTTACTGCAGCCTAAGTAGACTAAGGCACATGGAGACGATATCAACAATGTTAACGGTTAAACTAGCACTATTTCAATACAAAAGACAACAAGTACAGGCAAAGTCAAAGACTGTTAATGCTCATGATTATAATGTACTGAAGTGGCATCATTCAGCGTGATGCAACAATGAAACATCCATTATTCATTCAGAGTGATGCAACAATGAATGATTCATTACTGTGGACCAAAATCATGGTTATCAATATCAGCAGCCAGGGGAAAAAAGCAGCCACAACTACAGAAGGCAGATAATCAATACCATATCCATTTAACACTAAAAACTGTGTTGTTTTCACTCTCTGTTTTGGGTGGTTACCATACAGGTTTTATACCCCACCTCCCCACCTCTGACAATCTTTAGCAACCATCACTGAAAATTGAGACTTTTTACATCCCAAGGAGGGGTTTTCTGAGATTTGAAAGTAAAAGTCAATGTGTTAGTTTCTCAGTTATGTCCAACTCTTTGTGACCCCGTGGTCTGTAGCCTCCCAGGCTCCTCTGTCCATAGAATTCCCCAGTCAAGAATACTAGAGTGGGTTGCAATTTCCTTCTTCAGGGGATCTTCCCGACCCCAGGATCAAACCTGCATCTCTTCTGTCTCCTGCCTTGGTAGGCGGATTCTTTACCCCTAGCGCCACCTGGGCTGAATTTTAGGACTTTCTAAACTATAACAGTTTAAGACAAATCAAAACAGTCGGCCATTCCAGGTGGTACTTTTGGGATGTTGTTAGCAATGCTATATTTCTTGCCTGGGTGGTGGTCACATGATGTTTACTTTATAACAACTTTTAGCTGTCATTTATGCTTTCTGCATTTTTAGTTAGTATATTTGTTTTTCAGTATATTTTAGAAAAAGTTATGCCTTTTACTTCCCACTCTATGCATAATTCAAAATAAAATGATAATAAATTGTAAAACAGAATAAAATCTAACCAACTTCTGATTTTTCTGTGTTTTATGTATAATGTAAAATTGATTCCATTTTTTATGATGCCCTGCTTCGTTGGTGCCCTAGGCACATGTTTATTTAAATAACACGGTATTGCTCTAAATAAATGACATCACATTATCAGACATGGCCTAGCCCCAAGTGACCTCTCACCTTTTATCATACTTCTGGTAGAGCTAATGGTTCCTTTCCACTGCACTTTGTGAATGTCAAAGCTGAATCACAGTGAATCAAAATTAGGTATTTATTGTGTGCCTCCCAACACTGCACTGAACTCATTGAGAGAAGACTGGTGCCTTGTTCATTTCTGCATCATCAGTGCTTTCTGATTGGTACTTGGTAACATGGTTGAATGAATAATGGGATTTTATTACAGCCAGCTATCAAAGTCATCCCTCCCTCATATTCTTGTGCTACAACTACATTACAAGCCTGGCTATTTTTGCTATGAAGGCAAAAGGAGAAGACAGCGGCAGAGGATCAGATGGTTAGATAGCATCACTGATTCAATGGATGTGAACTTGACCAAACTCTGGGAGATAGTGGAGGACAAGGAAGCCTGGTGTGCTGCATTCCATAGGGGTTGCAAACAGTCAGACATGATTTAGCAACTGGAAAACAACAACAAATGTTGGCTAAATCCCAAACTCACTCCGTCCAACTGACACCATTTATTTTCTGTACACAACCCATCATCCAAGAATGTAGAACTGGTATTGAAACATACACATTACCATATGTAAAATAGATAACTAGTAGGAAGTTGCTGTATAACACAGGGAGCTCAGCCTTGTGCTCTGTAACAACCTAGAGAGGTGGGAGTGAAGTTCAAGAAGGAGGGGATATATGTATACTTATTATAGCTGATTTGGGCTTCCCTCATAGATGAAGGAAAGCTAGTTTGTAAGTCTTCCAAAATAGCTAGTTTGTAAGTCTTCCAACTTCCTTCATTGTTCAGTTGGTAAAGAATCCACCTGCCATGCAGGAGACCCAGGTTCAATTCCTGGGTCAAGAAGATACCCTGGAGAAGGGATAGACTACCCACTCCAGTATTCTTAGGCTCCCCTTGTAGCTCAGCTGGTAAAGAATTTGCCTGCAAAGTTGGAGACCTGGGTTCAGTCCCTGAGTTGGGAAGATTCCCTGGAGAAGGGAAAGTCTACCCACTCCAATATTCTGGCCTGGAGAATTCCATGGACTGTATAGTCCATGGGGTCGCAAAGAGTCAGACGTGACTGAGCAACTTTCACTTTCACTTCATAGCTGATTCACGTTGTTGTATGGCAGAAACCAACACAACATTGTAAAGCAATTATCCTCCAATTAAAAATAAATTAAACAACAATAATAAAATTCATTTACTTAGGATGCATTTAGAGGCAAAATCAAAATTGAAAGCATACAAAAAATAAAATAAATTCAAAGCATAACCAAATACTGAATTTCTGGCAGGGAAAACTGGTCTACATGAATCATTGACTAAGCCTTCTAAATTGATGGCTCCTGGAAATAACTGGCATCATCTTCTATCTTCTAGAGTCACTAGGGGTTTTATTATTATTATTATTTTTCCAAGTTTTATTATTTTGGGGGGGAGGGGGAGTATTTTCTAAACTAACTCCTAATGCAATTCTGAAAATCCCCACAATTATTTATTAGTTGTGTACAACATTCTCTATCCATGAGAATAGACACTGCAATTTTCAGATAGCTCAAGACAAAGAAGCACCGCTGTCTTGAAACATAAACCAAAGATTGTTTCTTCATTGCCCCAAACCAAAAATCAAAACAAAAACTGTCAAAATAATTTTTAATATTCAACTCATAAAATAACAAATATTAGGTCATCTGATGGTCCTTGACCTTCATGAGGTACTTTGTTTCCCTATTTTTGTCTTTGAGATGTTTTGTGCTCTTGATGCAGTCAAGTTTATTTACTTGTATCTTTATGTTTTATGCCTATGGTATGCTATGCTCAATTGTTTAGTTGTGTCTACTTCTTTACAACCCCATGGACTGTAGCCTGCCAGGCTCCTCTGTCCATGGGATTTCCCAGGCAAAAATACTGGAGCAGGTTGCCATTTCTTACTCCAAGTGATCTTCCCAGCCCAGAGACTGAAGCTGTATCTCTTGCATCTCCTGCAGTAGCAGGAGGATTCTTTACCACTGCAGTACCTGGGAAGCACATTTTACATCTACCCTACCCTATATTTCCTTTTATAATTTTATATTTTATGTTTAGGCCTTTAACCTATATGAATTTTACTTTTATGCAACCTGTGAGGTAAAGATCTAATTTTATTTTTTCTAAATGGAGGACTAGTTTCCCTAAGACCATTTATTGAGTACTTTATCTTTTCTTTGTCAAAAACTGAATTCTCATGTAAACTTGGATCTATTTTGGACTTATTATTCTGATTCATTGATTCATTTGTCAATGTTTGTTCCATTTCCACATCATTTTAATTACTACACTTCTATGGTATGTTTTGATATTTGATATTTGATATAGACCAAGTCACATCCCACTGTTCTTTTTCAAAACTTTCTCAGCTATTCTTGCACATTTTCTCTTCCAAGTGAATCTTAGAATCAATTTGTTGGGTTTTATAAAAATTTTCATTAGGATTTTGATGGGGATTAAATTTCTATACATTTTTAGGTTGTTGACATCTTTACAATATTGAGTTTTACCATGTCTGTCACTTCACTCAGATATTCTTCCATTTCTATCTGTAAAGCTTTATGTTTTTCTTCATCTAGATTTTGTAAAATTTGTTATTAGATTTCTCCCCCTAGGCAATTTATACTTCTGGGAATTGTGACTAGGATCTTTTTTATTTTTTATTTCTTTTAGGATCTTTTATCTATTATGTTGTCTAGTAGATTATTGTTGGTATATAAAAATATCACTGTTTTTTTGTATGTTGCCCTTGCATTTATGCCACTTAGCTGAGTTATTTTTATTGCTTCTAATGGTTTCTCAATTGATTGTCTTAGAGTTTTTATGTAGACAATCATATTGCTTATAAATAATAATAGTCATATTTCCCTTTATATTATTATATCTTTTTTCCAAAGTTAATTCAGTCATTCAATTATTTTTTGGCAGCTTCTTATATGTCAGGGCAGCTGCCATGTGCCAAGAATTGTTCTACACTTGGGGGATACAATAATGGACAAAACAGACAAGGTTTATGCCCTCTCATGCTTATATTCTATTAAGATGAGATTAACAACCTAGAAAAAGCATAAAAGGGTCAGTCACCTAGCTGCATATAAATCAATGAAGTTAGAACACTCCCTCACACCATATACAAAAATAAACTCAAAATGGCTTAAAAAACTAAATATACAACATGACATCATAACACTCATAGAAGAGAACATAGGCAAAACATTCTCTGACATAAATCTTAGCTATGTTTTCTTAGATCATTCTCCCATGGCAAAAGGAATAAAAGCAAAAATAAATGAATTGGACTTAATCAAACTTATAAGCTTTTGTACAGCAAAGTAAACCATAAACAAACAAACAAAAAAAAAAAAAAACATGCAGTCATGGAGAAAATTTTTGTAAATGATGCAACCAACAATGGCTTAATTTCCAAAATACACAAACAGCTCACACAACTCAATAACAACCATGACAAAAACAATCCAATGAAAAAATGGGCAGAGGATCTAAACGGACATTTCTCCAAAGAAGACATACAGAAGGGTAACAGGCACATGAAAAGCTGCTCAACACTAGTAACTATTAGAGAAATGCAAACCGAAACTACAGTGAGGTATCACTTCACACCAGTCAGAATGGTCATCATTAAAAAGTCTATAAGCAACACATACTTACCTGGCTGTCTAGTGGTAAAGACTTCACTCTTCTACTGCAGGGAGCATGGGTTCGATCCCTGGTCAGGAAACTAAGATCTCACATTCTGTGTGGCCAAATATAAACAAATAAAGTGATAGAAACATTTAAAAGTTCTACAAATAACAAATGCTGGAGAGGGTATGCAGAAAAGGGAACACTCCTACACTGTTGGTTGGAATGTAAATTGGTGCAGCCACTATGGAGAACAGACGGAGGTTCTTCAAAAAACTAAGAATATAGTTTGCATGTGATCCAGCAACCCCAGGCCTGGGCTTATATCTAGACAAAAACTATAATTTGAAAAGGCTTGCATCCCTATGCTCATAGCAGCACTATTTTCAATAGCCAAAACTTGAAAACAACCTAAATGTCCATTGACAGACAAATGGATTTAAAAAATTGTGTTTTAAATACACAATAGAATATTACTTAGCCATAAAAAAGTGAAATCATGCCATTTGCAGCCACACGGATGTACCTAGAGATCATCATACTAAGTGAAGTAAGTCAGAAAGGGAAAGACAAACATCAGATGGTACCACTTATTTGTGGAATGTAAAAAGGAATACAAATGACTTACTTACAAAATAGAAATAAACTCACAGGCATTGAAACCAATTCTGTGTTTACCAAAGGGGAAGTGGATGAGGAGAGATAAATTAAGAATTTGGGATTAACATATATACACTACTATATATAAAATTGATGAGCAATGGTAGGGACCTAACAGAAGCAGAAGATATTAAGAAGAGGTGGCAAGAATACACAGAACTGTACAAAAAAGATCTTTACCACCAAGATAATCATGATGGTGTGGTCACCCACCTAGGTTCAGACATTCTGGAATGTGAAATTAAGTGGGCCTTAGGAAGCATCACTACGAACAAAGCTAGTGGAGGTGTTGAAATTCCAGTTGAGCTATTTCAAATCCTCAAAGATGATGCTGTGAAAGTGCTGCACTCAATATGCCAGCAAATTTGGAAAACTCAGGAGTGGCTACAGGACTGGAAAAGGTCAGTTTTCATTCCAATCCCAAAGATAGGCAATGCCAAAGAATATTCAAACTACCGCACAATTGCACTCATCTCACACGCTGTAAAGTAATGCTCAAAATTCTTCAAGCCAGGCTTCAGCAATATGTGAACTATGAACTTCCAGATGTTCAACCTGGTTTTAGAAAAGGCAGAGGAACAAGAGATCAAATTGCCAACATCCACTGGATCATCAAAAAAGCANCCTGGTGGGCTGCTGTCTATGGGGTCCCACAGAGTCGGACACGACTGAAGTGACTTAGCAGCAGCAGCATACTTCTTGTCCTACACTTTGAAATTGTGATATTATGGCAGGTTGACATTTTAGCACCTTTTCCATGACTAACAACCATAGGTGTCTTGTTGGCACATGTAAGGAGGCTGTCTCATTCCATTTCTATAAACTAAGACATCTCATTATGTGCTTCTGCATGTTTGGAAGAAACTGAAAATCACTCAAAACTTTCATTATGAAAGTTCTAATTTCACAAGTAAGTAAAACACACTCCTTTTAAGCAGCATTGTGCATGGGGTGTGCAGGACATTTAACGGGCAAAATATTTTCATTTTCTTTAGAAAGTTTATAGACTGAATGGACTTTTCAAAATTTATGTGTGTACTGTGTGCTGAATATGCAGATATATGAGCAAAATCTAGTTTGTATTATTCTGCTTTCTGTGGTTTCATTAACATCTTCATAGCTATCAAAAAGACAATATGAAATTCTACTTTAAAAAAAAAAATTGAAAAAAAAAAAAATTGAAGTACCTAATGACTAAGAGGAATATTTTTTCTTGCTGAGATCAGACTCATCATTTGATACGCTGTAAAAAGCATGATCATTAGTAAGATCTAACAGAATTAGATCTATGCTGTAAGGGACCCAACATGTGTGTGTGTTAGTCGCTCAGTCGTGTCCAATTCTTTGTGATCCCATGGACTGTAGCCCACCAGGCTCCCCTGTCTATGGGATTCTCCAGGCAAGAGTACTGGAGTGGGTTGCCATTCCCTTCTCAGGGGATCTTCCCAATCCAGGAATCAAACCTGGGTCTCCCACATTGCAGTCAGATTATTTACCATCTGAGTCACCAGGGAAACCCAAGGGACCAACATATCTGTTGTCAAGGGACCAACAAATCTGTCATCAAAATTTCCCCCTTTTGTTTGCTTAGAATTGCAACCTTTGAATCAGGATATGTAAATCTAGGCAGTTTCATAGAGTAAACAAAGGGATAACACGATAACAAATGTTCATTTGTTGTATGTCCATGCTAATTCAGTGGTTATTATTTTCAACTAAGCAGTGATATCTTTGGGGGAAACTTCTGAAGTACTGGCCAGTCTCATCCAGGACTTACAAATTTCAGTCTCCATATATGCTTTCACACAGCCTTCTTCACCATGCCCAATCCCAAATTCTTTATATTGCATAATAGGTCCTGTTTGGATTATTT
This sequence comes from Oreotragus oreotragus, assembly GCA_006410675.1. Lineage (NCBI taxonomy): Eukaryota > Metazoa > Chordata > Mammalia > Artiodactyla > Bovidae > Oreotragus > Oreotragus oreotragus. Next base: position 343,444 of record SJYX01020686.1, read on the forward strand.
ACCTCCCTAATCCAATTGTACGTGTTTTTCATCTGTCTAAAATAACACAGTAGTTTATCCTTCTTTTCAGTGATGCTAGCATTGGCAGTACTCTTGCCTGGGAAATCCCATGGACGGAGGAGCCTGGTAGGCTACAGTCCATGGGGTCGCGAAGAGTTGGACACACGACTGAGCGACTTCACTTTGACTTTTCACTTTCATGCACTGGAGAAGAAAATGGCNTAAAATAACACAGTAGTTTATCCTTCTTTTCAGTGATGCTAGCATTGGCAGTACTCTTGCCTGGGAAATCCCATGGACGGAGGAGCCTGGTAGGCTACAGTCCATGGGGTCGCGAAGAGTTGGACACACGACTGAGCGACTTCACTTTGACTTTTCACTTTCATGCACTGGAGAAGAAAATGGCAACCCACTCCAGTATTGTTGCCTGGAGAATCCCAGGGACGGGAGCCTGGTGGGCTGCCGTCTGTGGGGTCGCACAGAGTCGGACACGACTGATGTGACTTAGCAGCAGCAGCAGCAGCACTGGCATTATAATGGTTCTCATTTTCATTATCTGCATTCTTACAGAACATGCATTCCTCCCAAATTCATATGTTGAAGGCCCAACTCCCAGTATCAAAGAACGTGGCTCTGTTTGGATATAGGGCCTTTAAAGGGGTGATTAAGGTTGTCAGGGTGGGCTCTGATCCAATCTAACTGTGCCCTTATAACAAAAGGAAATTTGGACACATGGGGAGATACTAGAAATGCATGCTTTACAGAGGAAAGACCGTGTAAGGACACAGGGAGAAGGTCGCAGTCTATAAGCCAGGAGAGAGGCCTCAGAAGAAAATAAACTTGCCTACGCCTTGATCTTGGACTTCCTAGCCACCAAAATCATGAGAAATAATTTCTATTTTCTTAAGCCAGTCTATGTGTGTTTTGTTACTGCAGCCTAAGTAGACTAAGGCACATGGAGACGATATCAACAATGTTAACGGTTAAACTAGCACTATTTCAATACAAAAGACAACAAGTACAGGCAAAGTCAAAGACTGTTAATGCTCATGATTATAATGTACTGAAGTGGCATCATTCAGCGTGATGCAACAATGAAACATCCATTATTCATTCAGAGTGATGCAACAATGAATGATTCATTACTGTGGACCAAAATCATGGTTATCAATATCAGCAGCCAGGGGAAAAAAGCAGCCACAACTACAGAAGGCAGATAATCAATACCATATCCATTTAACACTAAAAACTGTGTTGTTTTCACTCTCTGTTTTGGGTGGTTACCATACAGGTTTTATACCCCACCTCCCCACCTCTGACAATCTTTAGCAACCATCACTGAAAATTGAGACTTTTTACATCCCAAGGAGGGGTTTTCTGAGATTTGAAAGTAAAAGTCAATGTGTTAGTTTCTCAGTTATGTCCAACTCTTTGTGACCCCGTGGTCTGTAGCCTCCCAGGCTCCTCTGTCCATAGAATTCCCCAGTCAAGAATACTAGAGTGGGTTGCAATTTCCTTCTTCAGGGGATCTTCCCGACCCCAGGATCAAACCTGCATCTCTTCTGTCTCCTGCCTTGGTAGGCGGATTCTTTACCCCTAGCGCCACCTGGGCTGAATTTTAGGACTTTCTAAACTATAACAGTTTAAGACAAATCAAAACAGTCGGCCATTCCAGGTGGTACTTTTGGGATGTTGTTAGCAATGCTATATTTCTTGCCTGGGTGGTGGTCACATGATGTTTACTTTATAACAACTTTTAGCTGTCATTTATGCTTTCTGCATTTTTAGTTAGTATATTTGTTTTTCAGTATATTTTAGAAAAAGTTATGCCTTTTACTTCCCACTCTATGCATAATTCAAAATAAAATGATAATAAATTGTAAAACAGAATAAAATCTAACCAACTTCTGATTTTTCTGTGTTTTATGTATAATGTAAAATTGATTCCATTTTTTATGATGCCCTGCTTCGTTGGTGCCCTAGGCACATGTTTATTTAAATAACACGGTATTGCTCTAAATAAATGACATCACATTATCAGACATGGCCTAGCCCCAAGTGACCTCTCACCTTTTATCATACTTCTGGTAGAGCTAATGGTTCCTTTCCACTGCACTTTGTGAATGTCAAAGCTGAATCACAGTGAATCAAAATTAGGTATTTATTGTGTGCCTCCCAACACTGCACTGAACTCATTGAGAGAAGACTGGTGCCTTGTTCATTTCTGCATCATCAGTGCTTTCTGATTGGTACTTGGTAACATGGTTGAATGAATAATGGGATTTTATTACAGCCAGCTATCAAAGTCATCCCTCCCTCATATTCTTGTGCTACAACTACATTACAAGCCTGGCTATTTTTGCTATGAAGGCAAAAGGAGAAGACAGCGGCAGAGGATCAGATGGTTAGATAGCATCACTGATTCAATGGATGTGAACTTGACCAAACTCTGGGAGATAGTGGAGGACAAGGAAGCCTGGTGTGCTGCATTCCATAGGGGTTGCAAACAGTCAGACATGATTTAGCAACTGGAAAACAACAACAAATGTTGGCTAAATCCCAAACTCACTCCGTCCAACTGACACCATTTATTTTCTGTACACAACCCATCATCCAAGAATGTAGAACTGGTATTGAAACATACACATTACCATATGTAAAATAGATAACTAGTAGGAAGTTGCTGTATAACACAGGGAGCTCAGCCTTGTGCTCTGTAACAACCTAGAGAGGTGGGAGTGAAGTTCAAGAAGGAGGGGATATATGTATACTTATTATAGCTGATTTGGGCTTCCCTCATAGATGAAGGAAAGCTAGTTTGTAAGTCTTCCAAAATAGCTAGTTTGTAAGTCTTCCAACTTCCTTCATTGTTCAGTTGGTAAAGAATCCACCTGCCATGCAGGAGACCCAGGTTCAATTCCTGGGTCAAGAAGATACCCTGGAGAAGGGATAGACTACCCACTCCAGTATTCTTAGGCTCCCCTTGTAGCTCAGCTGGTAAAGAATTTGCCTGCAAAGTTGGAGACCTGGGTTCAGTCCCTGAGTTGGGAAGATTCCCTGGAGAAGGGAAAGTCTACCCACTCCAATATTCTGGCCTGGAGAATTCCATGGACTGTATAGTCCATGGGGTCGCAAAGAGTCAGACGTGACTGAGCAACTTTCACTTTCACTTCATAGCTGATTCACGTTGTTGTATGGCAGAAACCAACACAACATTGTAAAGCAATTATCCTCCAATTAAAAATAAATTAAACAACAATAATAAAATTCATTTACTTAGGATGCATTTAGAGGCAAAATCAAAATTGAAAGCATACAAAAAATAAAATAAATTCAAAGCATAACCAAATACTGAATTTCTGGCAGGGAAAACTGGTCTACATGAATCATTGACTAAGCCTTCTAAATTGATGGCTCCTGGAAATAACTGGCATCATCTTCTATCTTCTAGAGTCACTAGGGGTTTTATTATTATTATTATTTTTCCAAGTTTTATTATTTTGGGGGGGAGGGGGAGTATTTTCTAAACTAACTCCTAATGCAATTCTGAAAATCCCCACAATTATTTATTAGTTGTGTACAACATTCTCTATCCATGAGAATAGACACTGCAATTTTCAGATAGCTCAAGACAAAGAAGCACCGCTGTCTTGAAACATAAACCAAAGATTGTTTCTTCATTGCCCCAAACCAAAAATCAAAACAAAAACTGTCAAAATAATTTTTAATATTCAACTCATAAAATAACAAATATTAGGTCATCTGATGGTCCTTGACCTTCATGAGGTACTTTGTTTCCCTATTTTTGTCTTTGAGATGTTTTGTGCTCTTGATGCAGTCAAGTTTATTTACTTGTATCTTTATGTTTTATGCCTATGGTATGCTATGCTCAATTGTTTAGTTGTGTCTACTTCTTTACAACCCCATGGACTGTAGCCTGCCAGGCTCCTCTGTCCATGGGATTTCCCAGGCAAAAATACTGGAGCAGGTTGCCATTTCTTACTCCAAGTGATCTTCCCAGCCCAGAGACTGAAGCTGTATCTCTTGCATCTCCTGCAGTAGCAGGAGGATTCTTTACCACTGCAGTACCTGGGAAGCACATTTTACATCTACCCTACCCTATATTTCCTTTTATAATTTTATATTTTATGTTTAGGCCTTTAACCTATATGAATTTTACTTTTATGCAACCTGTGAGGTAAAGATCTAATTTTATTTTTTCTAAATGGAGGACTAGTTTCCCTAAGACCATTTATTGAGTACTTTATCTTTTCTTTGTCAAAAACTGAATTCTCATGTAAACTTGGATCTATTTTGGACTTATTATTCTGATTCATTGATTCATTTGTCAATGTTTGTTCCATTTCCACATCATTTTAATTACTACACTTCTATGGTATGTTTTGATATTTGATATTTGATATAGACCAAGTCACATCCCACTGTTCTTTTTCAAAACTTTCTCAGCTATTCTTGCACATTTTCTCTTCCAAGTGAATCTTAGAATCAATTTGTTGGGTTTTATAAAAATTTTCATTAGGATTTTGATGGGGATTAAATTTCTATACATTTTTAGGTTGTTGACATCTTTACAATATTGAGTTTTACCATGTCTGTCACTTCACTCAGATATTCTTCCATTTCTATCTGTAAAGCTTTATGTTTTTCTTCATCTAGATTTTGTAAAATTTGTTATTAGATTTCTCCCCCTAGGCAATTTATACTTCTGGGAATTGTGACTAGGATCTTTTTTATTTTTTATTTCTTTTAGGATCTTTTATCTATTATGTTGTCTAGTAGATTATTGTTGGTATATAAAAATATCACTGTTTTTTTGTATGTTGCCCTTGCATTTATGCCACTTAGCTGAGTTATTTTTATTGCTTCTAATGGTTTCTCAATTGATTGTCTTAGAGTTTTTATGTAGACAATCATATTGCTTATAAATAATAATAGTCATATTTCCCTTTATATTATTATATCTTTTTTCCAAAGTTAATTCAGTCATTCAATTATTTTTTGGCAGCTTCTTATATGTCAGGGCAGCTGCCATGTGCCAAGAATTGTTCTACACTTGGGGGATACAATAATGGACAAAACAGACAAGGTTTATGCCCTCTCATGCTTATATTCTATTAAGATGAGATTAACAACCTAGAAAAAGCATAAAAGGGTCAGTCACCTAGCTGCATATAAATCAATGAAGTTAGAACACTCCCTCACACCATATACAAAAATAAACTCAAAATGGCTTAAAAAACTAAATATACAACATGACATCATAACACTCATAGAAGAGAACATAGGCAAAACATTCTCTGACATAAATCTTAGCTATGTTTTCTTAGATCATTCTCCCATGGCAAAAGGAATAAAAGCAAAAATAAATGAATTGGACTTAATCAAACTTATAAGCTTTTGTACAGCAAAGTAAACCATAAACAAACAAACAAAAAAAAAAAAAAACATGCAGTCATGGAGAAAATTTTTGTAAATGATGCAACCAACAATGGCTTAATTTCCAAAATACACAAACAGCTCACACAACTCAATAACAACCATGACAAAAACAATCCAATGAAAAAATGGGCAGAGGATCTAAACGGACATTTCTCCAAAGAAGACATACAGAAGGGTAACAGGCACATGAAAAGCTGCTCAACACTAGTAACTATTAGAGAAATGCAAACCGAAACTACAGTGAGGTATCACTTCACACCAGTCAGAATGGTCATCATTAAAAAGTCTATAAGCAACACATACTTACCTGGCTGTCTAGTGGTAAAGACTTCACTCTTCTACTGCAGGGAGCATGGGTTCGATCCCTGGTCAGGAAACTAAGATCTCACATTCTGTGTGGCCAAATATAAACAAATAAAGTGATAGAAACATTTAAAAGTTCTACAAATAACAAATGCTGGAGAGGGTATGCAGAAAAGGGAACACTCCTACACTGTTGGTTGGAATGTAAATTGGTGCAGCCACTATGGAGAACAGACGGAGGTTCTTCAAAAAACTAAGAATATAGTTTGCATGTGATCCAGCAACCCCAGGCCTGGGCTTATATCTAGACAAAAACTATAATTTGAAAAGGCTTGCATCCCTATGCTCATAGCAGCACTATTTTCAATAGCCAAAACTTGAAAACAACCTAAATGTCCATTGACAGACAAATGGATTTAAAAAATTGTGTTTTAAATACACAATAGAATATTACTTAGCCATAAAAAAGTGAAATCATGCCATTTGCAGCCACACGGATGTACCTAGAGATCATCATACTAAGTGAAGTAAGTCAGAAAGGGAAAGACAAACATCAGATGGTACCACTTATTTGTGGAATGTAAAAAGGAATACAAATGACTTACTTACAAAATAGAAATAAACTCACAGGCATTGAAACCAATTCTGTGTTTACCAAAGGGGAAGTGGATGAGGAGAGATAAATTAAGAATTTGGGATTAACATATATACACTACTATATATAAAATTGATGAGCAATGGTAGGGACCTAACAGAAGCAGAAGATATTAAGAAGAGGTGGCAAGAATACACAGAACTGTACAAAAAAGATCTTTACCACCAAGATAATCATGATGGTGTGGTCACCCACCTAGGTTCAGACATTCTGGAATGTGAAATTAAGTGGGCCTTAGGAAGCATCACTACGAACAAAGCTAGTGGAGGTGTTGAAATTCCAGTTGAGCTATTTCAAATCCTCAAAGATGATGCTGTGAAAGTGCTGCACTCAATATGCCAGCAAATTTGGAAAACTCAGGAGTGGCTACAGGACTGGAAAAGGTCAGTTTTCATTCCAATCCCAAAGATAGGCAATGCCAAAGAATATTCAAACTACCGCACAATTGCACTCATCTCACACGCTGTAAAGTAATGCTCAAAATTCTTCAAGCCAGGCTTCAGCAATATGTGAACTATGAACTTCCAGATGTTCAACCTGGTTTTAGAAAAGGCAGAGGAACAAGAGATCAAATTGCCAACATCCACTGGATCATCAAAAAAGCAAGAGTTCCTTCTGCTTTATTGACTATGCCAAAGCCTTTAACTGTGTGAATCACAATAAACTGGAAAATTCTGAAAGAGATGGAAATATCAGACCTCCTGACCTGCCTCTTGAGAAACCTGTATGCAGGTCAGGAAGCAACAGTTAGAACTGGACATGGAACAACAGACTGGTTCCCAACAGGAAAAGGAGTATGTCAAGGCTGTATATTGTCACCCTGCTTATTTAACTTATATGCAGAGTACATTATGAGAAACTTTGGGCTGGGGGAAGCACAAGCTGGAATCAAGACTGCCAGGAGAAATATCAATAACNCTGTCTCTTATACACATCTAGATGTGTATAAGAGACAGGTGGTCATGTATGGATATGAGAGTTGGACTCTAAAGAAAGCTGAGTGCTGAAGAATTGATGCTTTTGAACTGTGGTATTGGAGAAGACTCTTGAGAGTCCGATGGACTGCAAGGAGATCCAACCAGTCCATCCTAAAAGAGATCAGTCCTGGGTGTTCATTGGAAGGACTGACGCTGAAGCTGAAATGTCAATATTTTGGCCATCTGATGCAAAGAGCTGACTCGTTTGAAAAGACCCTGATGGCTGGGAAAGATTGAGGGCATGAGGAGAAGGGGGCAACAGAGGATGAGATGGTTGGATGGCATCACCAACTCAATGGATATGGGTTTGGGTGGACTCCGGGAGTTGGTGGTAGACAGGGAGACCTGGTGTGCTGCAGTTCATGGGGTCACAAAGAGTCCAACATGACTGAGCGACTGGACTGAACTGAACTGAACTGAAGGATCTACCGTATAGCACAGGGAACTATATTCAATAACTTATAATGGAAAAGAATATGAAAAATAGTGAATATATATGTGAGTAACTTTGTTGCACACCTGAAACTACAGCATTGTAAATCAATAACACTTCAATTAAAAAAACTGTCAGTCATCACTCACAAAATATCCTCAAAGTTAGTGGCTTAAAATCACACTAAATGGGGAGGGATAATTTAGGAGGTTGGGATTAGCAGATACATACTACTATATACAAAATAGATAACCAACAAGGACTATGTATAGCATAAGGAACTATACTCAATACTTTATAATAACCTATAGGGGAAAATAATCTGAAAAGAACATATATATAACTAATATATGTACATATATATATAAAACTGAATCCTGTGCTCAACACCTTAAACTAACACAACAATGTAAATCAACTATACATCAATAAAATTTTTAAATAGGCATAGGCTCTGAATCAGAAAAGCAAAAATAAATATTTATCTCACACAGTTGATCATGGTCATGAACCTGGGAATAGTTTAAATAGGTGATGATGACTCAGGGTCTTTCTTGAAATTGTAGACAGGATGTCAGCTGGGCTTGCCATCACCTGCAGACTTGGCTAGAGCTGGAGGATTCATTACTAAGGTAGTTTACTACACGGCTAGCAAGGTTCTGGTTGTTGGCATTAGGCTTCAGTTCCTCATTTCCAGAGAGCTACTTAAGTGTCCTCTTCACATGGCAGCAGGCTTCCCTCAGGAAGAATGATCCAAGAAGGAGAGACAGGCAGAAACTATAAAGTAAGTTATGACCTAGCTTGAAACTATTCCATCACTTTCACAATATATTATTGATTACCCAAGTCAACCTTATTCAGTATGAGAGGGGGCTACACAAAGGTATGAATACCAGAAGCCAGGGATCGTTGGGGGCCATTTTGAAGGCTGGCTACCACAGAATACACGTGAATTTTGAGGGAATTGCACAGCATGAAAGTAGAAGATTTCAGCTGTCAAGTGTAGACAAGCTGAGGTCAGGACAGAGGCTCATGGAGAAATGAGGATTATGAAGGAAGCAATCTCTAAGACAGTCATTCTCAACCGTCAAACTCAATAAAGACTTTTTATAACAAATATTTTGTAATACCCTCTTATTATCCTGAAATGGAGTTTGTGGATAAATAACCTACCTATATACATAATGTGAAAAGAGTACAATGTCCTAACTATAATACTAAGGACATAAAATTATATTTTTAGTAAAATAAAATATATTTCAATATCTAAATGCTTAGTCATGACTACACTTGAAGACATAATGAAGTCAGTTGCCTCCAGCTGAAAATGCCAACTGATACAAATGTATTGGCCAAATACCATGAGATGTATTGCCATGATGATTTTCTAAATGATGAACAACTCTTGGTAAAACTATGAATAAAACAAAGCACAGTCTTCCCTTGATTTATATTTGTTGACATTGTTGTTCAGTTTCTAAATTTGTCCGACTTTTTTGTAACCCCATGAAGTACAGCATGCCAAACTTCCCTGTCCTTCACTATCTCTTGGAGTTTGCTCAAATTCATGTCCATTGAGTCAGTGATGCTCTCTAACGTTATCTCATCCCCTGCTGCCCTCTTCTCCTTTGCCTTCAATCTTTCCCAGCATCAGGGTCTTTTCCAACGAGTTGTCCCTTTGCATCAGATGGCCAAAGTATTGGAGCTTCAGCAACAGTCCTTCCAGTGAATATTCAGGACTGATTTCCTTTAGGATTGACTGGTTTGATCTCCTTGCTGTCCAAGGGCCTCTCAAGAGTTGTCTCCAGCACCACAGTTTGAAAGCATCAGTTCTTTGGCACTCAGCCTTCTTTATGATACAACTGTTACATCCTACATGACTACCAGAAAAATCATGGCTTTGACTATACAGACCTGTCAGCAAAATGATATCTTTGCTTTTTAATACTCTGTTGCATTTGTTGAAAACTTTAGTGTTAATTTAAATTGTATAAAAATACTTGGTGTTTTTATTTAATATGAAGTTAGGTTATAAGCTCAGATAACTTCAAAGTCTTTTCACCTACATGAATGTTCTAGCAGGACATTCAAAAGTCACATGAGATAGGACCATCATGTGCACTTGCAGGACTTTAGCAACCCCAGATCCTGCTCCCCTCAATTATTGTGACAAACAAAAGTACTACCATATATTTCCCAAAATGCCTCTAGGGAGCAATATGGACCTCCATCCTCACCCCACCCTCACTCCCACCCACAGTCAGGACCACTTACCTAAGAGAGGGCAGGTAAGAGTAAGCAGTGGAAGAAAATGAGAAGTGATGGGATATGGTTAGGAGGGGTACTTGAGAACAGGAGATGAGGCAATCTGATTCTTGGCGCTTTCCTTAATGCCTTCCACTGTCAGACATTTTTATTGCTGAAATGAATGTCTCAGAACCAAACACAACCTTATACCAGGCACAGGAAGGAAGATGGAGAGGGGGTAGAAGAGAAAACCATGACTTGTGAACCCTGAGCAAATGGGACTTAGGACTACTATTGCACTTTCTTGGAGCTCAAACTAACTGGCGTTTCTAATATGCTGGTTACTGCTGAGAGACATCTTTATTTTACATATGAGAAGACTGAGGCCTAGAGAGGTGAAATGCCCTGTGAAACGTCCCCACAGCAAGTTAATGGCTGAGCTGGGACTGGAGTGAGGATCTTTCCACTAGAGTACTTTTTTTGAAGGTATAAAAAATTTATTTTTGTAATAAGCATCTGATCAGTTTCTAGCACTGGATTCAGGACTCTAGGCTTGGACTTGCTTCAGACTGACTTGGTTTTAATGGATCATACTCTACACTCGGGATTATAGCTGCCATTTGGTGAGTAGACATAAAGTTCACCTCAAAGCGAACAAGGAAATGTAAAAATGTATTTATCAGTAATTAATAAATGTTAGATGTAAGACTTTCTTCAGGTTAAAGCTTGAAATACACTCAAGGATATTGAACCTTTGATTTCTTTCTTTCTTTTTTTTTTTTAACTGAAGTATAGTTGACTTACTGTGTCACCTCCAGGTGTACAACGTAGTGATTCAATACTTCTATACAAAATGATCATCATGATCATCTTCCACTTTTAAAACTGAATGAGACCTGACTAGAAAGTGAAACTAGTAACATGCCTCTCTTACCTCTTCAGGCTCCTTTGGAACAATGTCAGGGACAGGTAACACTGTTTTAATTCAGGTTCAGCTTCCTTCGATCTGGAAGGTTATGCCATGGGTTTGTTATATTTTTCTTAAAGAGTCAATCACTTAGAAGTCCCAAAGAGTTGAAATGCTTACAGTTGCCAAAGGGCATGCTAGAGTCCCCTGACTCCTGACCAGATGTACTTCAAGCTTGCTGACAGCATTAAGAAATGTGTCCTTGGTGAGTGAGTGACCCGAGAAGGATGTGATAATGGATGTGACCTGGAAGGATCTGACCTGTCCAGTGATAATGGCCTCTTTTCTCCTTCTAGCCCATTACCTCTGCCCCTGATATAAGGCCTAGCTAGAAGTTTATCTTCTCAGAGTTGTTTAGCTTTCCTTCAGAGGACTGATAATATTCTCTAGCAGAGCATCCAGAAAGGTGAGTTGCTTCCCCAGGTGCCCAGGCAGGGCTTTTGATGGGTTGGTATTTCCTGGGGGTCCTAATTATCTATTACTGTGTAACAGTAAGTAAGTAAGTAAGTAAAGTCACTCAGTCGTGTCCGACTCTTTGTGACCCCGTGGACTGCAGCCCACTAAGCTCCTCAGTCCATGGGATTCTCCAAGCAAGAATACTGGAGTGGGTTGCCATTTCGTGCTCCAGAACTTAGTGGCTTAAAACAACAACCATTTTCTCATATCTCACAATCGTGTGAGTCAGGAATTCCATCAGGGTTTGGCTGAATGATTTTTTTGTCTCACGTGACTGAAGTTGCTCTCAGCTGGTGGATTGGGATGATCTGGAGGGTCCAAGACGGCTTCACTCACATGTCTGGCACCTTAGTAGGGATGACTGCAAGGCCAAGCTCAGATGAGACTGTTGAGCAAGGCGCCTATATGGGAACTCTGTGGCATGGCAGTCTCAGGGTAGATGGGATTTCTTACATGACAGCTTAAGCCTTCCAGAGTGAGTGTTATAAGAGACCTGGGAAAAAGCTGCAAGTCTTCTGACCTACCTCCAGAAGTTCCAGAGTGTCACTTTTGCTGCATTCCTTTGGCCAAGCAAATCACTAAGTCCAGCTCAGATTTAAGGAAAGGGGAATTAGACTCTACCTCTCAGGAAGAAAAAGGTAGAAAAGGTTTGCTACTATCCTTTGCCATACCAGTCTTACAGAAACATGCATTCATTCACTCAACAAATATTCACTGAAGGTCTACTACATACATATTCTAGGCACCAAAGACAGTGGTGGGAAATAAAGCAGTCAAAAATCCCTGCACTTGTGGAGCTTACATCTTCCTAAGGGAGGTGAACAACAAAAAAGAAATCAGTAAAAATATATAGTATGCTAGATTCTTGCAAGTTATAAGGAGAGAAATAAAGCAGAGTAGGGGGAATAAGAAGCTTTGGAATGGAGATGGTGTGGCCAGAGAAAGCCACATTGAGAAGATGCCTTTAGGGTGAAGAGCTGAAGAAAGCAAGGGAAGTAGCCATTCATCTACCTGGGGGCAACATTCCAGGCAAAGAAAAATGCAAGTGCAAAGGGCCTGAGAAGGTAGAGTGCCTGGAATGCTTGAGGAATAGTGAGGAGGCCAATGCAGCTGGTGGACAGTGAATGAGCAGAAAGAGTAATAAAGTAAGACTGACAATGGAGATTGGTGGGTGAACGGAGCACAAGATCAGCTAGGTTCTTGGGAGCCATGGTTACCACTTTGGTTTTTCTTCTGAATGAGACAGGAAGCCACTGGAGGGTTTGAAACAAAGAAGTGATACAGGCTGACTTATGTGATGTCTATTTTAAAAGGAACATTAGGGCTGCTCTATGAAAAAGAAAGACTAAGGGGAGTCCAGCTGGCACTCTTCCAATCATTCAGTTAAAGGTGATTCCTGGTGGCTCACACCAGAATGATGGCAAGGAGCATGGTGAAAAGTGATTGCATTCCGGATAAATATGTTCAAGGTTGAGCCATTAGGATCTGGTGACAGACCAGATGTAGAGTACAAGGGAGAGAGTAAGCAGGTACAAAAATATGGCCTCTTCTATAAGCTCACTAAATTCCTAGATACCTTTAGACACCTTGACAGAACTTGTCATGTAACCTCTTTTAATGATAGGGTTCAGGTGACAAATCCTGTAATAAGCCTCTAAAGAATGGACGAGTTAGGATTGCTAAGCCTAGAGGCACTCTTCAACAGGAATTATGTTACTGGGCTAAATTCTTAAAACCTTTATATAAAAGGTAGGAGAGCCTGTGCGTTTCTAGCCAGTCTACATATCTTGAACAGCATTCATTTCACCAATGAGAAGAAAATCACTTCTAATGTGCATCATTCTTTATCACAATCTCTGGTGTCCATTGGAGAAAACTTAAGTATTCATGACAGCCCACTGTAGCATGGGCTTTTTCAAATGACAACTAACACATGGCTTGTGCATTTCTAATTAAGATACTTCAGATGTTAACCAAAAGCTCCTAGAATGTTGATCAACACTAACCAGATACAGGCACATGGGTCCCACTCTCTTTGTTAAAGTACTTAGAAGTAAATTTCCAGAAATTGTAACTCTAATTGGTCTCGGCTCTGGGGCCCAGAAACACTTGGTCTGCAGGCCTTGAGAATTTAGATTCTTGTTGGGAAAATGTAGGCTCATTAACTGGAGTGGCTTGCAATCCCTTCCCTCTTTGTGTCAATCTAAGGACACAGAAGCTCCAGGAAGAAATTGCAAATGATGGTTTTCTACACCACCATCCCACCTCTGTCCCATGCCCTTTACCAATAAGGTTTTTTTTTTTTTCCATCTCCCTCAGAAGAGTCAAGAAGGACACTGTCAGTGCTTCTGCAGGGCAGCTGGTCACCCTTTCCTCACTCATCTCTGCTCACCTCACTCTGGTGCCCTGGAGCTCTGCCTCCTGGGTGGGTGGGAATGTGAAGGGTGGGCTGGATTTACTTAGGCAGAGAGGAGCGGGATAGAAATCTGAGCTGGGGAAGGGCATGATGAGAGATAGAGAAGTGGAACCACTCATGGGCAGGGTGAGGAAATAAGGATTTATCCTACATGATTGGCCCTGAAATCTGTAATAGAGAAGCAGCGGGAGACCAAGGCTGAAACACAGGTTGCTGCTGCTGCTGCTGCTAAGTTGCTTCAGTCGTGTCTGACTCTGTGCGACCCCATAGACGGCAGCCCACCAGGCTCCTCTGTCCCTGGGATTCTCCAGGCAAGAACACTGGAGTGGGTTGCCATTTCCTTCTCCAATGCATGAAAGTGAAGAGTGAAAGTGAAGTCGCTCAGTCGTGTCTGACTCTTAGCGACCCCGTGAACTGCAGCCTACCAGGCTCCTCCACCCATGGGATTTTCCAGGCAAGAGTACTGGAGTGAGTCACCATTGCCTTCTCTGGAAACACAGGTTAGGGCCATGTAATACAGGGGCTTGAAAACTTAGCTAATTCGTCTTGCTTTCAGTAATAAAGAGTAGAAACTTTGTTTTGCATGTCCCTTATGTGTCAAACTGTCCCAGGCCCTTTTCTCACACTGTCTCATATAGTCTCCACATTGAAGTAGAAATTATTTTTCCTGTTTTACATTTTGAGGAGGCTTAGAAAAGTTAAAATCCCTTATCAAGGTTTCCTGGCTAATGAGTGATACAGCCCAGACTCAAACCTAGCTCTGTGGTTCTCGTGACAATTTAAACCAGTTGCTCTACTGTTTAAAAACCTTCAGGGCCTTTGGAAGGCTGGGATAGAGGTGAGTTGAGTCTGAAGAGCTGATGGAACTCTAGGTTGATGGTATCTTTCATCCTTAACAACCACCTGTTCCTCTTTTCCTTCCAGAAACTCCAACCCATTCTGAGGAGCTGCCCCAGTCTTCACTTGTACGCAGCTGGGAGGCCTGAGACCTGCTATCTTCCTGGCACAACCTCACCTACCAGGCAGAGGCACTTTGGCTCAGCCAGGGTGGCAAGTACTATGCGTATGCCTAGGTCTACCTTCACTTCAGCAGCAGGGCTAAAGACAAGGAGCCCTTCCTGATGGGCGAGCAGCTGACACAGGTATCAACTGCTGCACTGATTATCACCAACCATCCCATTTTGCTTCTCAAGGGTATGGCCACCAAGTGCTGGTTGCCCAAAATCAAGTGTAGCCTACAGCCACTATTCTAGTTGGGCATCTTTGAGTCAAGGAATAGAGGGAGCTCTTTGTGTCTGAATCATCCCTCTCTAGAGATTACACTGACAGAATACCCAGTTATTTAGGGGCTTTTCCTCTTGGCCATGTGACCAAGCTCATGGCCTGGAGTTGGGGAGTAGCCAGACTAGATCACACATTTTTCTTTTCTTTATTAAATTTTATTTTTTAATGAAGTATAGTTGATTTACAATGTTGTGCCAATCTCTGCTGTGCAGCAAAGTGATTCAGTTATACTCATATAAACATTATTTATATTCTTCTCCATTGTGGTTTATCACAGGCCATTGACTAGTTTCCTGTGCTATACAGTAGGATCTTGTTGTTTATCCATCCTATATATAATAGTTTACATCTGCTGACCCCAAACTCCCAGGTCTTCCTTCCCCCACCCACATCCCTCTTGGCAATCACAAGTCTGTTCTCTATGAGTCTGTTTCAGATCACACATTTTTCTGGGCCTATGAAACCTCAGCATGAGAACTACAAGATAACCAGATACTCAGATGCCAGAACCCTGACTGAGCAACTAGGGCTGGCCTTTTGGATCCCCCTCTCCCTTTCTTTCTCAAGAACATAGTCCATGAGCTGCTTGAAGACCTGATATCATCCCCTCTGCCAAAGCAGAGCCTGATAGCCAAAGCAGAGCCTGATAGCCAAAGCGAACAAGGCTGAGGACAGAAGTGAGGAGGAAGAGAAGCAGGAGACCTGCCCCAGAGGAAGGCAACAGTGCTCACCCCTGTGCCGCCATCCTGGGCAGCAGAGTGTAGCCAGGGGCTGAGAGCTGGATTCCCTGGGAGTGACTTAAGAGACAGTGACCCCACTGAGCACTTCCTGTTGGCTCTTGTTAGGACAAGCCGAATCTACTTTTTCTTCAGAGCATGAAGGAAGTGGAGAAGGCTAACCTACTGGATAAACATTCTATTGCTGGAGAAAAGGGAGAAGTAGGTTCTTGCTGCCTCTGAGTCTGAGACTTATGTTGTCCCTTGTGTTTATATATGTCCCTACTAATCATTTCTATTAAATAAATATGTAAGGCTACTGAAAAAGCTTTTTGTCATCCCTCACCTCCTTTGCCTTACTCTAGTCTTTCCCAGTAGATCTAGTAGATCTGAGGTTGGCTTCCAAGTTGTAACCATTTCTATTTCTTTCCTTCCTTTCTTTCTTCTGGAATTCTCTCTAGGTCCCAGGTATCAACTAGCTACAGAGTCTCAGTCTTTTGCCTCAGTTTCTCCACTCAAAATTCTAGCAGGGGACTGGGGCCCTTTTGTAATTTCACTCAAGCCTTTGAATTTGCCCTTGACCTAGCTCTGATCAAACTCTTTCCCAGTGAGAAAACTACTAGGGCTCTCCTATAAGTGGACCAATTATTCAAAACCCCAAGTCTACTACCTGCTTAACTTAGGAATGAGATGGGATGAATATCTGGATATTTGTTTCATGGGATTTTCATGGAAGAAACCCATGGTAAGAGGCATCTGCGAGTAGAATGAAAAGATGGTTCATGACTTGGGGACAAGGTCTGAAGGCCATACTCCAATGATAGGAAGTCTTTCTGATATTTGCAGAGTGGACTTGTTGGGGATTTTGAGACCATCTGGAAGAGAACAGGGATACCATGAATCTTTCTTTCCTCTGTTACAGGAAAGGGAGTGAAATCAGACTACTGTGCAGTGTCCTAGCCTGTCCTTCTCATAGGTCTTAAGCCCTGCAGTTTGGGACAGTTCACGTGGAGATTCCTCAGTGGGTCCTGGATTACGGAGTCAAACAGATCTGTGTTGAAGCCCTGCCTCTGCTACTTACTAGCTTTGAACCCTTTAAGCAAGTCACATGTCCCTCTGTACCTGCTTCTTCATCTTTAAATTGGGGCTAATGATAGAGTTATAAGGATTAAATGAGAATTCAAAAATGGTCGGAGAAGGCAATGGCACCCCACTCCAGTACTCTTGCCTGGAAAATCCCATGGGCAGAGGAGCCTGGTGGGCTGCAGTCCATGGGGTCGCTAGGAGTCGGACCCAACTGAGCGACTTCACTTTCACTTTTCACTTTCATGCATTGGAGAAGGAAATGGCAACCCACTCCAGTATTCTTGCGTGGAGAATCCCAGGGACGGGGGAGCCTGGTGGGCTGCCATCTATGGGGTTGCACAGAGTTGGACACGACTGAAGCAACTTAGCAGCAGCAGCAGCAACAAAAATGGTAGCTGTTAACAAGAAGACAAAGCTGAATTGAGTCTGTTGATCAAAGGAGAAAGCATGTAAGTTATGTTGCATTTTGAGGAAGAGAGAGGGACCAGAGAGTGAACCCCTCTGACCTGGTTGCCCCTATCGCTATGTGCCCTTGGTAAAGTAACTATACAATATATCATTTGAGCTGGGACACTTTTGAAAGTGAAAAGAGCCTATTCCTTATTACACAATGAACACAGGTATAAGCTGGGACTGGCCCAGGGCAAACCAGGGTGCATTGTCATTCTACCCACAGGGAACATAGTATCATATAAGATAAAGGCCCAAACATTGTAAAGATCTTCCTGACCCAGGAATCAAACTGGGCTCTCCTGCATTGCAGGCAGATTTTTTTACCAACTGAATTATTAGGGAAGCCCAAAGATAAAATCCATATTATTTAAATCCATAAATCCATGCTCTTGTCACCTGGGGCCTTGGGAAA
The DNA here is from genome assembly GCA_006410675.1 of Oreotragus oreotragus. Classification (NCBI taxonomy): domain Eukaryota; kingdom Metazoa; phylum Chordata; class Mammalia; order Artiodactyla; family Bovidae; genus Oreotragus; species Oreotragus oreotragus. The sequence continues at coordinate 361,309 of SJYX01020686.1, forward strand.
ATCATCTCGTCTTTCTGAGATTCAATACACACATTTTTAATTGGGGACTGAAAATCACAGAATTGTGGGTGAGGATTAAGTTCTTTGAGATTTTACATAAAGTAACTGACAGCTCCAGGTGACTAACAAATGCTAGTTCCCTTCTTCCTATGTTCCCTATGCCCTCAGGACAGACCCCCAGCCCCGCTGCCTCTCCAGGTCCCAGTCTACTCTAAATGCCCAACTGGCCTCCAACCTGCTAGTTCTGGACCCAAGTCCTGCCCATTCAGAAAGGTCAACTGTTAGCAACTCAGTCTCCTTTTGCTTGGCCAAACTCAAAGGTCGAAGGCCAGTTATTGTGATCTTCTCTGTCCGTATGTGCTTCTGATCTTACAAAATGTCTTCTCATCCATCATTTATGACTTTCTCCCAGGAATCCTGTGAAATACTGGTCCAGGAGTTTTCTGGCTCAAGTGGAATCTAGGAGGTACAGTAAGTGCCCACACTGTAGTCATGCTGATAGCCAGTAACATATTCTTTCTGATGGTTTCAAAGGTCCCTATTTAAATGGGGACCATTCTTGAATTACATGGTTATTTGAGGGTAGGAATATTGATTCAATTTTAATGAAATTTGGTATGTCATATTCTGATTGTCAAAGAAATACATCTTCATTGTAGGATACTTGGAAAATACAGAACAGTATAAGGAAGAAAATTTCAAATCACCTGAAACTCACCCTTAAGACACAGCAGTGCTCCTTCCAGACTTTTCTAGTGGTGTTAATAATTGAGTAGTAACTGGTAATATTTAGTGAGTACTTACTACGAGCAAACACTATACTAAAGGTTTTATATTTACCATCTCATTTCAGTATTCACAAAAATCCTATGAGGTATATAATAAACTGAGGCACTAAGAGTTAAGTTACTTGCCCCAAACAACCACAACTATTAACTATCGACACTGGAATTTGAATGCAGGAAATCTGCCTCTGGAGTCCAGCTCCTACCCTATGCTATGTGGCCTCATATATTAGAGATTTCCTACCTAACACTTCCTGCAAGAATGCAGACACACATGTAAAAAGTGGTTTGCGCTTATTCACTTACCCTTCTTTGTCACATGTGTTACTTTTCATTGAGCTGTTCCCCTCCTAGGAGATGGGCTAGAAGCCACAAACTGACCCAAAACCATATGATGGAAGGAGAACAGAGGAAGAAAATGAAGGTCTGGATGAAGTGGCCTGCATGTTCAAGAAAGCCAGGGTCAGACAGAAAGACAGGGTCAGACCACAAGAAATCTATCCTCTGTGAGTTCAAACTATGACAATTTTGACAAGCATTCTACCTTCTTGCTAACAAAGGGAAACACTGATTAGCTCTCCAGCATAAACTCTTGATCTCAGGGAGGGCAGGCCAGCATTAGAAGATGAGCCATGATTGGTTTATGACAGTTACAGCAACACTCTTTGCCCTGACCAGCAACTGGTACCAGTTCTGGCCAGTGAAGTATAAAAGGAGGTCAGCTAGAGGACTTCTGGGAAAGGTTTACGTTCTCTTCCTAGTGACTCAGATGCCTCCCTAAAGACTTCCCTGTGTCTTCCCACAGCATTAGGTACATGAGTGCAAAATTAGCAGAAAACAGGCAGGCCAAAATATAAACACTGCTAAAGCCCAAGGTAAAGCCTAAAATGATGGGAGGAATTGAATGGGCAGATCATGGAGGGGAGAAGGATTCCAGAAAGATGATACATGGCAAGACCAATAGTGATTTGGGCCAGGATATGAGGTACCATGATCCATTCATCTAAGATCATGTGTCCATCATCCTTATGGTCTAAGAAATGGAATCTATTACAAAAAAAAAAAAACAGATAAAAAGTAGTAGACAGAAACAGTTGATGACCATTAACAGGATCCCGACTCTTTGTGACCCCATGAATGGCAGAACACCATGCCTCCCTTGTCCAACACCAACTCCTGGAACCTACTCAACACATGTCCATCGAGTTGGTGATGCCATCCAACCATCTCATCCTCTGTTATCCCTTTCTTCTCCCGCCTTCAATCTTTCCCAGCATCTGACTCTTTTCCAGTGGGTCAGCTCTTCACATCAGGTGATCAAAGTATTGAAGTTTCAGCTTCAGCATCAGTCCTCCCAATGAATATTCAGGAGTGATTCCCTTTAGGATTGACTGCTTTGATGTCTTTGCAGGCCAATGGACTCTCAAGAGTCTTCTCCAACACCACAGTTCAAAAGCATCAGTTCTTTGGTGCTCAGCTTTCTTCACAGTCCAACTCTCACATCCATACATGACCACAGGAAAAACCATAGCTTTGACTACTTTGTTGGCAAAGTAATGTCTCTGCTTTTCAATATTCTGTCTAGGTTGGTCATAGCTTTTCTTCCAAGGAGGAAGCGTCTTTTAATTTCATGGCTGCAGTCACCATCTGCAGTGATGTTGGAGCCCCAAAAAATAAAGTCTCTCACTGTGTCCATTGTTTCCTCATCTATTTGCCATGAAGTGATGGGACCAGATGCCATGATCTTCGTTTTCAGAATGTTGAGTTTTAAGCCAGCTTTTTCACTCTCCTCTTTCATTTTCATCAAGTGGTCTTTAGTTCTTTTTCACTTTCTGCCATAAGGGTGGTATCATCTGAATATCTGAGGTTATTGATGTTTCTCCCAGCAATCTTGATTCCACCTTGAGTTTCATCCAGCCTGGCATTTCTCATGATGTACTCTGCATATAAGTTAAATAAGCAGGGTGACAATATACAGTCTTGACATACTCCTTTCCCTATTTGGAACCAGCCTTTTGTTCCATGTCCAGTTCTAACTGTTGCTTCCTGACCTGCATATAGATTTCTCAGGAAGCAGGTCAGGTGGTCTGGTTTTCCCATTTCTTGAAGAATTTTCAGAGTTTGTTTTGATCCACACAGTCAAAGGGTTTGGCATAGTCAATAAAGCAGAAGTGGATGTTTTTCTGGAACTCTTGCTTTTTCAATGATCCATCAGATGTTGGCAATTTGATCTCTGGTTCCTCTGTCTTTTCTAAATCCAGCTTGAACATCTGGAAGTTCATGGTTCACGTACCATTGAAGCCTGGCTTGAAGAATTTTGAGCATTACATTGCTAGTGTGTGAGGTGAGTGCAATTATGCAGTAGTTTGAGCATTCTTTGGCATTGCCTTTCTTTGGGATTGGAATGAAAACTGACCTTTTCCAGTCCTGTGGCCACTGCTGAGTTTTCCAAATTTGCTGGCATATTGAGTGCACAACTATAACATCATATTCTCTTAGGATTTGAAACAGCTCAACTGGAATTCCATCATCTCTGCTAGCTTTGTTCATAGTGATGCTTCCTAAGGCCCACTTGACTTCGCATTTCAGGAAGTCTAGCTCTAGGGGAGTGATCACACCATCATGGTTATCTTCGTCATGAATATCTTTTTTGCATGGTTCTTCTGTGTATTGTTGCCACCACTTCTTAATATCTTTTGTTTCTCTTAGGTCCATACCATTTCTGTCCTTTATTGTGTTCATCTTTACATGCAATGCTCCCTTGGTATCTCTAGTTTTCTTGAAGAGATGTCTAGTCTTTCCCATTCTATTGTTTTCCTCTATTTCTTTGCATTGATCACTGAGCAAGGCTTTCTTATCTCTCCTTGCTATTCTTTGGAACTCTGCATTCAAATGGGTATATCTTTCCTTTTCCCCTTTGCCTTTCACCTCTCTTCTTTTCTCAGTCATTTGTAAGGCCTCCTTAGACTACCATTTTGCCTTTTTGCATTTCTTTTTCTGGGGATGGTTTTGATCACTACCGCCTGTACAATGTTATGGACTTCTGTCCATAGTTCTTCAGTCACTCTATCAGATCTAATCCCTTGAAATTATTTATCACTTTCACTGTATAATTATAAGAGATTTGATTTAGGTCATACCTGAATGGTCTAGTGGTTTTCCCCACTTTCTTCAATTTAAGTCTGCATTTGACAATAAGGAGTTCATGATCTGAGCCACAGTCAGCTCCCAGTCTTGTTTTTGCTGACTGTATAGAGCTTTTCCATCTTTGGCTACAAAGAATATAATCCATCTGATTTCGATATTAACCATCTGGTGATGTCCACATGTAGAGTCTTCTCTTGTGTTGTTGGAAGAGGGTGTTTGTTATGACCAATGTGTTCTCTTATTAAAACTCTGTTAGCCTTTGCCCTGCTTCATTTTGTACTTCAATGCCAAATTTGCCTGTTACTCCAGCTATATCTTGACTTCCTACTTTTGCATTCCAGTCCCCGATAATGAAAAGGACATCTATTTTGGGTGTTAGTTCTAGAAGGTCTTGTAGGTCTTCATAGAACCATTCAACTTCAGCTTCTTCAGTATTACTAGTCGAGGCATAGACTTTGATTACTGTGATATTGAATGGTTTGCCTTGGAAACAAACAGATTATTCTGTCATTTTTGAGACTGCATTCAAGTACTGCATTTCAGACTCTTTCATTAACTATGAGGGCTACTCCATTTCTTCTAAGGGGTTCTTGCCCACAGTAGTAGATATAATGGTCATCTAAGTTAAATTCACCCATTCCAGTCCATTTTAGCTAACTGATTCCTAAAATGTCGATGTTCACTTTTGCTATTTCCTGTTTGACCACTTCCAATTTGCCTTGATTCATGGGCCTAACATTCCAGGTTCCTATGCAACATTGCTGTTTACAGCATTGGACTTTACTTCCATCACCAGTCACATCCACACCTGGGTGTTGTTTTTGCTTTGGCTCCGTCTCTTCAATCTTTCTGGAGTTATTTCTCCATTGATCTCCAGTAGCACATTGGGCACCTACTGACTTAGTGAGCTCATCTTTCAGTGTCCTATCTTTTTGCCTTTTCATACTGTTCATTGGGTTCTCAAGGCAAGAATACTGAAGTGGTTTGCCGTTCCCTTCTCCAGTGGACCACGTTTTGTCATAACTCTCCACTATGACCCGTCTGTCTTGGGTCAGCATGGCTCATAGTTTCAGTGAGTTAGACAGCACTGTGGTCCATGTGATCAGTTTGATTAGTTTTCTGTGATTGTGGTTTTCATTCTGTCAGCCCTCTGATGGAGAAGGATAAGAGGCTTATGGGAGCTTCCTGATGGGAGAGACTGACTGAGGGGAAACTGGGTCTTGTTCTGATGGGCAGGGCCATGCTCAGTAAATCTTTAATACAATTTTCTGTTGATGGGCGGGGTTGTGATCCCTCCCTGTTGTTTGACCTGAGGCCAAACTATGATGGAGTTAATGAAGATAATGGCGACCTTCTTCAAAAAGTCTCAAGCACTCACTGCTGCACTCAGTGCCCCCAACCCTGCAGCAGGCCACCCCTGACCCCCACCTCTGCCAGACACTCCTGGACACTCACAGCCAAATCTGGGTCAGTCTCTTGTGGGATCACTGCTCCTTTCTCCTGGGTCCTGGTGCATACAAGGTTTTGTATGTACCGTCCAAGAGTCTGTTTCCCAGTCCTGTGTAAGTTCTGGCGGCTCTATGGTGGGGTTAGTGGTGACCTCCTCCAAGAGGGTTTATGCCATATTCAGGTCTGCTGCACCCAGAGCCCCTGCCCCCAAAGCAGGGCACTGCTGACCCATGCCTCCACAGGAGACACTCAAAGGCAGGTCTGGTTCAGTCTCTCTGGGGTCTCTTGGTGCACACAAGGTTTCCTTTGAGCCCTCTGCTCATCTCTGGTGAGTAGGGGGTTTGATTCCAAACATGATTTTGCCCCTCCTATCATCTTGCTGGGGCCTCTCCTCTGCCCTTGGATGTGGGGTATCCCCTTTTGGTGGGATCCAACATTCTCTTGTTGATGATTGTTCAACAGCGAGTTGTAACCCTGGAGTTCTCACAAGAGAAAATGAACACATGTCCTTCTATTCCATCATCTTGTATCTATCATCCACTACTTATATTTTTTCAGTGAGTCCTCATACATTGTCTGCTTTGAGAGGTCTACTGAACCCACCATCCCCTTTCTCTGACAATTGGATTCTTCCTCTCATAGAGGCAAGGTTCTGGCATCCATGCTGTCATCCTGACTTCTGTACCAAACTAATTGAATCATACAGCATCCCTGATCCAAGTTGGGACAACCAGATTCCATCCTGAGAATTTCAAACTGGAATACAGAGATGCTAGTCCATCACTGCTGGTCACTTAAACCTAGGACTTGTAACCCAACAGGGGAAGACCTATTTAGTCGGGATTACAAATTGAAGACTGGAGTGGATATGGGAAGGCAAAGACCACATGAAATGAGAGGGTGACTAAAAGAAACAGAAGTACCTTGGTTCCTAATAACATTCTAGTTCACAGCTTTAATCCCTCCTAAAACATGGCTGCATTTATTTGTGCTCCATGAAACTCTCTATTATATATATATATATATTTCACTCAGTATGTCAGAAAATTTGGAAAACTCAGCAGTGGCCACAGGACTGGAAAAGGTCAGTTTTCATTCCAGTGGGCTGCCATCTATGGGGTTGCACAGAGTTGGACACGACTGAAGCAACTTAGCAGCAGCAGCAGCAACAAAAATGGTAGCTGTTAACAAGAAGACAAAGCTGAATTGAGTCTGTTGATCAAAGGAGAAAGCATGTAAGTTATGTTGCATTTTGAGGAAGAGAGAGGGACCAGAGAGTGAACCCCTCTGACCTGGTTGCCCCTATCGCTATGTGCCCTTGGTAAAGTAACTATACAATATATCATTTGAGCTGGGACACTTTTGAAAGTGAAAAGAGCCTATTCCTTATTACACAATGAACACAGGTATAAGCTGGGACTGGCCCAGGGCAAACCAGGGTGCATTGTCATTCTACCCACAGGGAACATAGTATCATATAAGATAAAGGCCCAAACATTGTAAAGATCTTCCTGACCCAGGAATCAAACTGGGCTCTCCTGCATTGCAGGCAGATTTTTTTACCAACTGAATTATTAGGGAAGCCCAAAGATAAAATCCATATTATTTAAATCCATAAATCCATGCTCTTGTCACCTGGGGCCTTGGGAAAATCATCTCGTCTTTCTGAGATTCAATACACACATTTTTAATTGGGGACTGAAAATCACAGAATTGTGGGTGAGGATTAAGTTCTTTGAGATTTTACATAAAGTAACTGACAGCTCCAGGTGACTAACAAATGCTAGTTCCCTTCTTCCTATGTTCCCTATGCCCTCAGGACAGACCCCCAGCCCCGCTGCCTCTCCAGGTCCCAGTCTACTCTAAATGCCCAACTGGCCTCCAACCTGCTAGTTCTGGACCCAAGTCCTGCCCATTCAGAAAGGTCAACTGTTAGCAACTCAGTCTCCTTTTGCTTGGCCAAACTCAAAGGTCGAAGGCCAGTTATTGTGATCTTCTCTGTCCGTATGTGCTTCTGATCTTACAAAATGTCTTCTCATCCATCATTTATGACTTTCTCCCAGGAATCCTGTGAAATACTGGTCCAGGAGTTTTCTGGCTCAAGTGGAATCTAGGAGGTACAGTAAGTGCCCACACTGTAGTCATGCTGATAGCCAGTAACATATTCTTTCTGATGGTTTCAAAGGTCCCTATTTAAATGGGGACCATTCTTGAATTACATGGTTATTTGAGGGTAGGAATATTGATTCAATTTTAATGAAATTTGGTATGTCATATTCTGATTGTCAAAGAAATACATCTTCATTGTAGGATACTTGGAAAATACAGAACAGTATAAGGAAGAAAATTTCAAATCACCTGAAACTCACCCTTAAGACACAGCAGTGCTCCTTCCAGACTTTTCTAGTGGTGTTAATAATTGAGTAGTAACTGGTAATATTTAGTGAGTACTTACTACGAGCAAACACTATACTAAAGGTTTTATATTTACCATCTCATTTCAGTATTCACAAAAATCCTATGAGGTATATAATAAACTGAGGCACTAAGAGTTAAGTTACTTGCCCCAAACAACCACAACTATTAACTATCGACACTGGAATTTGAATGCAGGAAATCTGCCTCTGGAGTCCAGCTCCTACCCTATGCTATGTGGCCTCATATATTAGAGATTTCCTACCTAACACTTCCTGCAAGAATGCAGACACACATGTAAAAAGTGGTTTGCGCTTATTCACTTACCCTTCTTTGTCACATGTGTTACTTTTCATTGAGCTGTTCCCCTCCTAGGAGATGGGCTAGAAGCCACAAACTGACCCAAAACCATATGATGGAAGGAGAACAGAGGAAGAAAATGAAGGTCTGGATGAAGTGGCCTGCATGTTCAAGAAAGCCAGGGTCAGACAGAAAGACAGGGTCAGACCACAAGAAATCTATCCTCTGTGAGTTCAAACTATGACAATTTTGACAAGCATTCTACCTTCTTGCTAACAAAGGGAAACACTGATTAGCTCTCCAGCATAAACTCTTGATCTCAGGGAGGGCAGGCCAGCATTAGAAGATGAGCCATGATTGGTTTATGACAGTTACAGCAACACTCTTTGCCCTGACCAGCAACTGGTACCAGTTCTGGCCAGTGAAGTATAAAAGGAGGTCAGCTAGAGGACTTCTGGGAAAGGTTTACGTTCTCTTCCTAGTGACTCAGATGCCTCCCTAAAGACTTCCCTGTGTCTTCCCACAGCATTAGGTACATGAGTGCAAAATTAGCAGAAAACAGGCAGGCCAAAATATAAACACTGCTAAAGCCCAAGGTAAAGCCTAAAATGATGGGAGGAATTGAATGGGCAGATCATGGAGGGGAGAAGGATTCCAGAAAGATGATACATGGCAAGACCAATAGTGATTTGGGCCAGGATATGAGGTACCATGATCCATTCATCTAAGATCATGTGTCCATCATCCTTATGGTCTAAGAAATGGAATCTATTACAAAAAAAAAAAAACAGATAAAAAGTAGTAGACAGAAACAGTTGATGACCATTAACAGGATCCCGACTCTTTGTGACCCCATGAATGGCAGAACACCATGCCTCCCTTGTCCAACACCAACTCCTGGAACCTACTCAACACATGTCCATCGAGTTGGTGATGCCATCCAACCATCTCATCCTCTGTTATCCCTTTCTTCTCCCGCCTTCAATCTTTCCCAGCATCTGACTCTTTTCCAGTGGGTCAGCTCTTCACATCAGGTGATCAAAGTATTGAAGTTTCAGCTTCAGCATCAGTCCTCCCAATGAATATTCAGGAGTGATTCCCTTTAGGATTGACTGCTTTGATGTCTTTGCAGGCCAATGGACTCTCAAGAGTCTTCTCCAACACCACAGTTCAAAAGCATCAGTTCTTTGGTGCTCAGCTTTCTTCACAGTCCAACTCTCACATCCATACATGACCACAGGAAAAACCATAGCTTTGACTACTTTGTTGGCAAAGTAATGTCTCTGCTTTTCAATATTCTGTCTAGGTTGGTCATAGCTTTTCTTCCAAGGAGGAAGCGTCTTTTAATTTCATGGCTGCAGTCACCATCTGCAGTGATGTTGGAGCCCCAAAAAATAAAGTCTCTCACTGTGTCCATTGTTTCCTCATCTATTTGCCATGAAGTGATGGGACCAGATGCCATGATCTTCGTTTTCAGAATGTTGAGTTTTAAGCCAGCTTTTTCACTCTCCTCTTTCATTTTCATCAAGTGGTCTTTAGTTCTTTTTCACTTTCTGCCATAAGGGTGGTATCATCTGAATATCTGAGGTTATTGATGTTTCTCCCAGCAATCTTGATTCCACCTTGAGTTTCATCCAGCCTGGCATTTCTCATGATGTACTCTGCATATAAGTTAAATAAGCAGGGTGACAATATACAGTCTTGACATACTCCTTTCCCTATTTGGAACCAGCCTTTTGTTCCATGTCCAGTTCTAACTGTTGCTTCCTGACCTGCATATAGATTTCTCAGGAAGCAGGTCAGGTGGTCTGGTTTTCCCATTTCTTGAAGAATTTTCAGAGTTTGTTTTGATCCACACAGTCAAAGGGTTTGGCATAGTCAATAAAGCAGAAGTGGATGTTTTTCTGGAACTCTTGCTTTTTCAATGATCCATCAGATGTTGGCAATTTGATCTCTGGTTCCTCTGTCTTTTCTAAATCCAGCTTGAACATCTGGAAGTTCATGGTTCACGTACCATTGAAGCCTGGCTTGAAGAATTTTGAGCATTACATTGCTAGTGTGTGAGGTGAGTGCAATTATGCAGTAGTTTGAGCATTCTTTGGCATTGCCTTTCTTTGGGATTGGAATGAAAACTGACCTTTTCCAGTCCTGTGGCCACTGCTGAGTTTTCCAAATTTGCTGGCATATTGAGTGCACAACTATAACATCATATTCTCTTAGGATTTGAAACAGCTCAACTGGAATTCCATCATCTCTGCTAGCTTTGTTCATAGTGATGCTTCCTAAGGCCCACTTGACTTCGCATTTCAGGAAGTCTAGCTCTAGGGGAGTGATCACACCATCATGGTTATCTTCGTCATGAATATCTTTTTTGCATGGTTCTTCTGTGTATTGTTGCCACCACTTCTTAATATCTTTTGTTTCTCTTAGGTCCATACCATTTCTGTCCTTTATTGTGTTCATCTTTACATGCAATGCTCCCTTGGTATCTCTAGTTTTCTTGAAGAGATGTCTAGTCTTTCCCATTCTATTGTTTTCCTCTATTTCTTTGCATTGATCACTGAGCAAGGCTTTCTTATCTCTCCTTGCTATTCTTTGGAACTCTGCATTCAAATGGGTATATCTTTCCTTTTCCCCTTTGCCTTTCACCTCTCTTCTTTTCTCAGTCATTTGTAAGGCCTCCTTAGACTACCATTTTGCCTTTTTGCATTTCTTTTTCTGGGGATGGTTTTGATCACTACCGCCTGTACAATGTTATGGACTTCTGTCCATAGTTCTTCAGTCACTCTATCAGATCTAATCCCTTGAAATTATTTATCACTTTCACTGTATAATTATAAGAGATTTGATTTAGGTCATACCTGAATGGTCTAGTGGTTTTCCCCACTTTCTTCAATTTAAGTCTGCATTTGACAATAAGGAGTTCATGATCTGAGCCACAGTCAGCTCCCAGTCTTGTTTTTGCTGACTGTATAGAGCTTTTCCATCTTTGGCTACAAAGAATATAATCCATCTGATTTCGATATTAACCATCTGGTGATGTCCACATGTAGAGTCTTCTCTTGTGTTGTTGGAAGAGGGTGTTTGTTATGACCAATGTGTTCTCTTATTAAAACTCTGTTAGCCTTTGCCCTGCTTCATTTTGTACTTCAATGCCAAATTTGCCTGTTACTCCAGCTATATCTTGACTTCCTACTTTTGCATTCCAGTCCCCGATAATGAAAAGGACATCTATTTTGGGTGTTAGTTCTAGAAGGTCTTGTAGGTCTTCATAGAACCATTCAACTTCAGCTTCTTCAGTATTACTAGTCGAGGCATAGACTTTGATTACTGTGATATTGAATGGTTTGCCTTGGAAACAAACAGATTATTCTGTCATTTTTGAGACTGCATTCAAGTACTGCATTTCAGACTCTTTCATTAACTATGAGGGCTACTCCATTTCTTCTAAGGGGTTCTTGCCCACAGTAGTAGATATAATGGTCATCTAAGTTAAATTCACCCATTCCAGTCCATTTTAGCTAACTGATTCCTAAAATGTCGATGTTCACTTTTGCTATTTCCTGTTTGACCACTTCCAATTTGCCTTGATTCATGGGCCTAACATTCCAGGTTCCTATGCAACATTGCTGTTTACAGCATTGGACTTTACTTCCATCACCAGTCACATCCACACCTGGGTGTTGTTTTTGCTTTGGCTCCGTCTCTTCAATCTTTCTGGAGTTATTTCTCCATTGATCTCCAGTAGCACATTGGGCACCTACTGACTTAGTGAGCTCATCTTTCAGTGTCCTATCTTTTTGCCTTTTCATACTGTTCATTGGGTTCTCAAGGCAAGAATACTGAAGTGGTTTGCCGTTCCCTTCTCCAGTGGACCACGTTTTGTCATAACTCTCCACTATGACCCGTCTGTCTTGGGTCAGCATGGCTCATAGTTTCAGTGAGTTAGACAGCACTGTGGTCCATGTGATCAGTTTGATTAGTTTTCTGTGATTGTGGTTTTCATTCTGTCAGCCCTCTGATGGAGAAGGATAAGAGGCTTATGGGAGCTTCCTGATGGGAGAGACTGACTGAGGGGAAACTGGGTCTTGTTCTGATGGGCAGGGCCATGCTCAGTAAATCTTTAATACAATTTTCTGTTGATGGGCGGGGTTGTGATCCCTCCCTGTTGTTTGACCTGAGGCCAAACTATGATGGAGTTAATGAAGATAATGGCGACCTTCTTCAAAAAGTCTCAAGCACTCACTGCTGCACTCAGTGCCCCCAACCCTGCAGCAGGCCACCCCTGACCCCCACCTCTGCCAGACACTCCTGGACACTCACAGCCAAATCTGGGTCAGTCTCTTGTGGGATCACTGCTCCTTTCTCCTGGGTCCTGGTGCATACAAGGTTTTGTATGTACCGTCCAAGAGTCTGTTTCCCAGTCCTGTGTAAGTTCTGGCGGCTCTATGGTGGGGTTAGTGGTGACCTCCTCCAAGAGGGTTTATGCCATATTCAGGTCTGCTGCACCCAGAGCCCCTGCCCCCAAAGCAGGGCACTGCTGACCCATGCCTCCACAGGAGACACTCAAAGGCAGGTCTGGTTCAGTCTCTCTGGGGTCTCTTGGTGCACACAAGGTTTCCTTTGAGCCCTCTGCTCATCTCTGGTGAGTAGGGGGTTTGATTCCAAACATGATTTTGCCCCTCCTATCATCTTGCTGGGGCCTCTCCTCTGCCCTTGGATGTGGGGTATCCCCTTTTGGTGGGATCCAACATTCTCTTGTTGATGATTGTTCAACAGCGAGTTGTAACCCTGGAGTTCTCACAAGAGAAAATGAACACATGTCCTTCTATTCCATCATCTTGTATCTATCATCCACTACTTATATTTTTTCAGTGAGTCCTCATACATTGTCTGCTTTGAGAGGTCTACTGAACCCACCATCCCCTTTCTCTGACAATTGGATTCTTCCTCTCATAGAGGCAAGGTTCTGGCATCCATGCTGTCATCCTGACTTCTGTACCAAACTAATTGAATCATACAGCATCCCTGATCCAAGTTGGGACAACCAGATTCCATCCTGAGAATTTCAAACTGGAATACAGAGATGCTAGTCCATCACTGCTGGTCACTTAAACCTAGGACTTGTAACCCAACAGGGGAAGACCTATTTAGTCGGGATTACAAATTGAAGACTGGAGTGGATATGGGAAGGCAAAGACCACATGAAATGAGAGGGTGACTAAAAGAAACAGAAGTACCTTGGTTCCTAATAACATTCTAGTTCACAGCTTTAATCCCTCCTAAAACATGGCTGCATTTATTTGTGCTCCATGAAACTCTCTATTATATATATATATATATTTCACTCAGTATGTCAGAAAATTTGGAAAACTCAGCAGTGGCCACAGGACTGGAAAAGGTCAGTTTTCATTCCATTACCAAAGAAGGGCAGTGCCAAAGAATATTCAAACTACCATACAATTGTACTCATTTCACATGCTAGAAAGGTATGCTCAAAATTCTTAAAGCTATGCTTCAGCAGTATGTGAACTGAGAACTTCCAGATGTACAAGCTAGATTTAGAAAAGGCAGAGGAACTAGAGATCAAATTGCCAACATTTGTTGGATCATAGAGAAAGCAAGAGAATTTTTTTTAAAATCTACTTCTGCTTCATTGATTACACTAAATCCTTTGACTGTGTGGATCACAACAAACTGGAAAATTCTTCAAGAAATGGGAATACCAGACCACCTTACCTGCCTCCTAAGAAACCTGTATGCAGGTCAAGAAGCAACAGTTAGAACTGGACATGGAACACAGGACTGGTTCAAAATTCAAAAAGGAGTATGTCAGGGCTGTATATTGTAAGCTTGCTTATTTAACATATACAGAGTACATCATGCATAATGAATCACAAGCTGAAAACACCTTACCTGCCTCCTAAGAAACCTGTATGCAGGTCAAGAAGCAACAGTTAGAACTGGACATGGAACACAGGACTGGTTCAAAATTCAAAAAGGAGTATGTCAGGGCTGTATATTGTAAGCTTGCTTATTTAACATATACAGAGTACATCATGCATAATGAATCACAAGCTGAAATCAAGATTTCTGGGAGAAATATCAACAACCTCAGATATGCAGATGTGAAGTGGCAGAAATGGCAGAAAGTGAAGAACTAAAAAGCCTGTTAATGAGGGTGAAAGAGGAGAGTGAAAAACCTGGCTTAAAACTCAACATTCAAAAAGTTAAGATCATGGCATCTGGTCCTATCACTTCATGGTAAATAGAAGAGCAAAACAGTGGAAGCAGTGACAGATTTTATTTTCTTGGGCCCCAAAATCAGTGTAGACAGTTATTGCAGCCATGAAAGTAAAAGACATTTGCTCCTTGGAAGGAAAACTATGACAAACCTAGACAATGTATTAAAAAGAAGAGATATCACTTTGCCAACAAAGGTCCATATAGTCAAAGTTACAGTTTTTCCAGTAGTCATGTATGAATGTAAGAAGGCTGAGCACCAAAGAATTGGTGCTTTTCAACTGTGGTGATGGAGAAGACTCTTCAGAGTCCCTTGGATGGCAAGGAGATCAAACCAGTCAGTCCTAAAGGAAATCAACCCTGAATATTCATTGGAAGGACTGTTGCTGAAGCTGAAGCTCCAATACTGTGGCAAAGAGCCATTTGAAAAAACCCTGGTTCTGGGAAAGATTGAAGGCAAAAGGAAAAGGGGGCAGCAGAGGATGAAATGTTTAGATCGCATCACTGACTCAGTGAACATGAGTTTGAGCACACTCTGGGAGATAGTGAAGGACAGGGAAGCCTGGTGTGCTGCAGTCTATGAGGTTGCAAAAGAGTCGGACAGGACTTAGTGACTGAACAACAATAAGTTTCTTTTTTCACTCACCCACCAATGGAACTTTTGTTTCCATATCTTGGCTGGTATGAATAATGCTGCAATGAACATAGGGGTGTGTGTTTTTCAAATTAGTACTTTTGTGTTTTTTTTTTTTTTTTTTTTGGATAAATGCCAAGAAGTGGAATTTCTGGATCTTATGATAGCTCTATCTTTAGTGTTTTGAGGAACCTCCATTCAATTTTCCATAGTGGTTGTAGCAATTTACATTCCCACCAACTTTTTGAAAAAAATGTAGGAGAAAATCTTTGTCATCTTGCATAAGAAGAAGAGTTCTTAGATATGGCATCAACTGCACAATCCATTAAAAAATAGATACATTAATTAAAAAAATAAAAAACTGTTTATCAGAGAGAAAATCTTGTTGAAAGAATGACATGACAAGCCTTGTTAAAAGAATGATACAACATTGACTGGGAGAAAATATTTGCAAATCCAAGATCCAACAAAAGCTTATACACAGAATATATAAAGAACACTCTAAATTGAACAACAGGGGGGATCTGATTCAAAAACTGGCAAAAGAACATACACTTTACCAAAGAAGATGGTATGGACTTAAAAACACATGAAAAAATGTTCAGCAACATAGGTCATTAGTGAAATGCAAATTAAAATCATAATGAAATATCACTATACACCTATTAGAATGACTAACATGAAGAGTACTGACAATATTAAGTGCTGACCAGAATATGGAGCAATTAGAACTCTCATACATTCCTGGTAGGAACTAAAACTGGAAAACAGTCTGGCAATTTTTTACTATAGGACCCCAAAATTGCACTCCTGGGTATTTATCCTAGAGAAATATAAACTTATGTTCACACACACACACACACAAAACCTACAGACTTCCTTGGTGGTCCAGTGGTTAAGACTCCACACTCTCAATGCAGGGGCATGGGTTCAATTCTTGGTGGGGGAAGATTCTGCATGCTGCGTGGCATGGCCAAAACAAAAACAAAAACTTATACTTGAATAGATGAAAAATCTGGCTTAAAACTCAACATTCAAAAAACGAAGATCATGGCATCTGGTCCCATCACTTCACGGCAAACAGATGGGGACACAATGGAAAGAGTGATAGACTTTGTTTCCAAAACCATTGCAGATAGTGACTGCAGCCATGAAATTAAAAGATGCTTGCTCCTTGGAAGAAAAACTATGACCAACCTAGACAGCATATTAAAAAGCAGAGACATTACTTTGCCAACAAAGGTCCGTCTAGTCAAGGCTATGGTTTTTCCAGTGGTCATGTATGGATGTGAGAGTTGGACTACAAAGAAAGTTGGGTGCCAAAGAATTGATTGTTTTGAGCTGTGGTATTGGAGAAGACTCTTGAGAGTCCCTTGGTCTGCAAGGAGATCCAACCAGTCCATCCTAAAGGAAATCAGTCCTAAATATTCATTGGGAGGACTGATGCTGAAGCTGAAACTCCAATACTTTGGCCACCTAATGTGAAGAACTGACTCATTTGAAAAGACCCTGATGCTGGGAAAGATTGAAGGTGGGAGGAGAAGGGGACAACAGAGGATGAGCTGATTGGATGGCATCACTAACTTGATGGATATAGTTTGAGCAAGCTCTAGGAGTTGGTGATGGACAGGGAAGCCTGGCATGCTGCAGTCCATATGGTTGCAAAGAGTTGGACATGACTGAGCGACTAAGCTGCTTCCCTGGTGGCTCAGAGGATAAAGCATCTGCCTGCAATGCCGGAGACCTGGGTTCAATCCCTGGGTTGGGAAGATCCCCTGGAGAAGGAAATAACTGAACTGATACATGAATATTCATAGGGTAATGTGTGATAACAAAAAGTGGTAATAAACCAACATCTTTCCGTGGATGAATGATTAGACAAATTCAAATACATGTACCCAATGAATTACTGGTTTTAGAAAAGGCAGAGGATCCAGAGATCAAATTGCCAACATTCAATGGATCATCAAGAAAGCAAGAGAGTTCCAGAAAAACATCTATTTCTGCTTTATTAACTATGCCAAAGCCTTTGACTGTGTGGATCACAATAAACTGGAAAATTCTGAAAGACATGGGCATACCAGACCACCTGACTTGTCTCTTGAGAAACCTGTATGCAGGTCAGGAAACAACAGTTAGAACTGGACATGAAACAACAAACTGGTTCCAAATAGGAAAAGGAGTATGTCAAGGCTGTGTATTGTCACCCTGCTTATTTAACTTATATGTAGAGTACATCATGAGAAACGCTGAGCTGGATGAAGCACAAGCTGGAATCAAGACTGCCAGGAGGAATACCAATAACCTCAGATATACAAACGACACCACCCTTATGGCAGAAATTGAAGAAGAACTAAAGAGCCTCTTGTTGAAAATAAAAGAAGAGAGTGAAAGAGTTGGCTTAAAGTTCAACATTCAGAAAACGAAGATCATGGCATACGGTCCCATCACTTCATGGCCGATAGATGGGGAAACAGTGGAAACAGTGGCTGACTTCATTTTGGGGGGCTCCAAAATCACTGCAGATGGTGATTGCAGCCATGAAATTAAAAGATGCTTGCTCCTTGGAAGGAACGTTATGACCAACCTAGATAGCATATTAAAAAGCAGAGACATTACTTTGTCAACAAAGGTCCATCTAGTCAAGGCTATGGTTTTTCCAGTGGTCATGTATGGATGTGAGAGTTGGAC
Source organism: Oreotragus oreotragus (assembly GCA_006410675.1). Taxonomy (NCBI): domain Eukaryota; kingdom Metazoa; phylum Chordata; class Mammalia; order Artiodactyla; family Bovidae; genus Oreotragus; species Oreotragus oreotragus. The sequence goes on from SJYX01020686.1 coordinate 378,973, forward strand.
TATAAAGAAAGCTGAGCACCAAAGAATTGATGCTTTTGAACTGTGGTGTTGGAGAAGACTCTTGAGAGTCCCTTGGACTGCAAGGAGATCCAACCAGTCCATNTTACTTTGTCAACAAAGGTCCATCTAGTCAAGGCTATGGTTTTTCCAGTGGTCTTGTATGGATGTGAGAGTTGGAGTATAAAGAAAGCTGAGCACCAAAGAATTGATGCTTTTGAACTGTGGTGTTGGAGAAGACTCTTGAGAGTCCCTTGGACTGCAAGGAGGTCCAACCAGTTCATCCTAAAGGAGATCAGTCCTGGGTGTTCATTGGAAGGACTGATGTTGAAGCTGAAACTCCAATACTGTGGCCACCTGATGCAAAGAGCTAACTCATTTGAAAAGATACTCATGCTGGGAAAGATTGAGAGCAGGAAGAGAAGGGGATGACAGAGGATAAGATGGTTGGATGGCATCACTGACTCAATGGACATGGGTCTGGGTGGACTCTGGGAGTTGGTGATGGAAAGGAAAGCCTGATGTGCTGTGGTTCATGGGGTCGCAAAGAACTGGACATGACTGACTGAACTGAGCTGAAGGAGTGATAATGAAGAGTGAGAAAGGAAGGCAACAAATACTAAGTGATTCTTTTAAAATTTTGCAGGTAGTGATAAATAAAATAGAAAAAGAAAGGTTAATAATAATTTTTTTTATTTACAGCCATAAGATATTTGCTGTTATTTCTAGGACAAGACTATCTCTGAAGAACAATTTGAAGGCAAGAGATGGAAATATTGAGGGTACGAAGATATCAATGAGAGTGACCTAGGTGATGGTGACACATTTGTAAAAATTCATCCAGTTGTATATTTAAGCCTTTCAGATTTGTATACTTTATTTAAGTTATACATCAATAAAAACAAATTCAAATTAATTAAAATTACAAGGAGAGATGGCCAATTTCTTCTGAAATAGTCAGGAAGCTATTGTTCACCAAATCCCAGAGCTATACTTTTTACAAAGCAGTCATTTAAAAAATAAATTAAAATACTATAAATATGAATCTTTTATTCTATAACTGAATGAAGACCATACCATGGCTTATGCTTTTTTCCTGCCTATAGTGCCATCCTTCTATCTGGATGGACTCAGTGACTACTACTACATAAGGAGCATACATAGACCTCAGGCACCTGCCGTCTCTCTCCCAAGTCAAGAAACTATTTAGTACTGTGTTGTGGCTGTAGCTCTACATTAGGTGCTGAATAAATACTTTAGAATAATGGATATATCTAGGCCAAAGTGAGATAGAAACCAGTGCTTACTAAAGAGGACTCCTTGGAACACTCAGTATATAAGATATTCTGAAAAAATATTCCACAGTCAAACAAGTTTGGGAAATGCTACATATCATAACATTCTCTTGGAGATTTTATAATATTAATTAGCATGTTAAAGGCTGTGAGAAGTCATGCAGTAAAGATACCTTTTTAGCTTTATTCATTCTAGCATTTTCCCAAACTTATTTGACTATGAGAGCTTTATGTTCCTACATAACATTCTTTAGATCCTATACAGCAAATTTTCAATAGAATGCACTTTGAGAAATGCTAATTTAGACAATTCTGTAGATGACAACTCCACAGAAAATACCTGAGTGATGGATATCTGAGATCCATCTCTGTCCCATGAGAATGATGTTACAGATGACAACTATAACATTATCCCCAAACATCTCTTGGTGCTATTTTTAGGGACTTAAAAGATATTGAAATGAATAGACTATTAGTCTAACTCATGAAAATATTTATTATAGTTTTAAGAAAGAACCTACAGAAGGAGATTAGAAAAGAGAATCAGATATGGTAAAAGAGCTGAAAAGAGGGACTTATAAGAAGATACTAAAAGAGCTGAAATGACTCAGTCTGGAGGAGAGATGGATAGTATATAAAATAACAACATTTAATTATACATTTTCTTGTGGGTAGCCATCTTACCACCTGAGATCAGAACAAGAATTGGTCTTAAACTTCAGAATAGAAGATTAAAATTAAATACAAGAAAAAACCCCTCCTGACTGAGAAGGGTATAAAAATATTGCAAAAACTGATAATGAAGAGACAAAACCTTTCTATATTGTCAGTCTGAGAGAGATTCTTATTTATCATGGATGACACAAGTATATTCTTGCTTGGAAGCAAGAGGCTAGAAACTCTGCATGTTTAATCTGTGAAGCTTCCTGAATCATCCTTACTTGAATTTTCCCAACCATGAGTCAGCAATGGCTGCTCCCAGGATGGGAGTGAAGTAACAGAGGCTGCTGAAGGCGTGGTACACAGATGTGGAAGTGTTTTCACTCCAATGCAGGAAATACAGGAAATACAGGGTCAGCACAGCTAAAGCAAAAAAAAAAAAAAAAAAAAAGGGACAAAACAAGGTAGATGTATTAAAATGATTTATGGAGGAAAAGAGCATTTGATAGGGTCTTTGCAGGTGATCTTGATCTTCAGCACTCCTATCAGTAGTAACTTCTGAGCAGCAGAAGCAGGGTCCCTCGGAGTTGTGAGGGTGAAAGGGGCTATGCTTAGTGTGTGTGTGTTAGTTACTCAGTCATGTCCAACTCTTTGTGACCCCATGGACTGAAGCCCATCAGGCTTCTCTGTCCACGGAATTCTCCAGGCAGGAATACTGGAATGGGTTGCCATTTCCTTCTCCCGCGTATCTTCCCAACCCAGGGATTACTCCACGGTCTCCCGCATTGCAGGCAGATGCTTTATGGACTGAGCCACTGCAATACTCCTCCCTTCAGTCTTTATGCACATAGCATCATTTAGGCCAATTTGAAAGATAACATAGCCTAATGTTATCTTTATCTAATATCTAATAATCCTTCCTTCTCCTTCCCAGAACAATATAATCCATAGACCTAAGGAACAAAAATTAAGAATGGAATGCTGCTGATGAGTTTTTCCACTTATATTCTCATAGACTGTGTTCTGGTTTCCACTACTCTTTTTCGTTCTTGGTCTATATCAGTTGGAAGGTGAAATCCCACCAGGCATTTTTTGGAAGTCTTTGCCAAAGGAAAGGACCAGCTGGATGAAGGTAAAGAGTAGATAAGAGAAATAAGTGCATATAAGACAGATTGTTGGATGATCTGGAGGGAAGATGTGGCGGGGGAGGTGGGAGGGGGATTCATGTTTGGGAGTTCATGTAAAAAAATAAATAAATACAAAAAAAAAAAAAAAAGACAGATTGTTACAAACATGGGGTGAGAGTGAGTGGAAAAAAGTAGGATTGGGAGACACAAAATTACCTTTCATGCCATAATAGGAAAAGCGCTCACAGAATTCATTCACCACAATGAAGACAATACTCAGTGGATAGTTGGAGCCACAGATTTTCTAGGAAACAAAAAGACACTGGTTCAGGCATGAACAATATTTCCATATTTAGACCATTATACTGTTTTGCAACAGAAAAAAACATTTAAGTTATCATGATAGGTCATGTGAAGAAGCAATTGTCCCTACTCTTCATGAAACAGTCAGTATCCTACTAAAAGTGCTTGCATTACTGATTTAGCAGTCAAAGAAGCTATTCTGAATATTCCTTTGTCCCTCAAACATTTAATATGGAGCTGCTCAGGCACTTCTTGATACAGACACTAAGACCTGTTCATCTTCCCACAGGTACTAAATGGAAAGCCTGGGGCACTGGGCAAGAGAATAATCATCCTTATTTCTAGGAACATAACAAAGAGTTGGCCTCTGGAACACTTGATGTCCAGGTAGTTACACTCAGATGTCAGTACCCTGCTTAGCTCTACAGTGTGGATTAACCTTTCTGTCCCCACTTGCCCCATTCACTGTGATGGGAGGAATCCTAGCAACATGAAGGCTTCCTGCCAGCAACAGAGCCCAATACAGATTGTTAAAGATTAAGATGATTGATCACCTTAACTTTTGACAGAGATTTCTTAAACCTTTTCAAATTAAATGTCCATTTGTTCTATGAAACAGATTCTATAATATTTTCATGCTAATCCTTTTGGGAATTAAAAGGACTATGCTATTGCCTGTACTGTATCAGTCAGAATAAATGGAATATCATGTTTTACTTCAAATTCCTCATTACGATAGCCCAACCAACATGAGAAAGGGATGGAGATACATGGCCTCGGTTCAATCAAATCATGAGATTTTTAAATTACCTTTCCTTATTCATAAGATATACATGCATTTTTGTAAGCAGCCTCAAATTATTTGGGACCAGAAGATATACAACTAAACAAATGATTGATAAAGTAATGTGTTCGTTATTTTTATCCACATAGATATATATGGATATACATAAACAGCCCTCCAAAGTATTAATATGCATTAATGTATGATTTTAAAAAATTTAAAAGACACAGTGAATAGTCTTCTTACTTTCCTGGCTCACAGCTTGAGAATTATACAGCCTGAAGTTTGGTTAACACGGCTGCTATTAGCTATATAACACTGTTACTGACTGTGTTAACATACTGTTCCAGGTCATGTCACTAAACCTGGCTTTATACTTCAATTTTGTTATTCCAAAGAAACTACTCACCTCTAGAATACTGCTACTTCTTTGCTTGTAAGTAAGAACTAAGTAAATACTGGCTAGTATTATTATACCCTCTCTACTTAACAAGATTTTGATATGAGGATTAAAAAAGAATTGGGAAATGTTTTAACAAGTATTAATATATAAATTAAAACATTATTTCTTCCCTGTTTCTCTGTCCTTTCACCCACTGTAAACTGAAACACAATAACAGAGACTAGATCTATTCTAAAACTTCTCTTGGTATGCAGCATAGACTCTGTATACAGGGGAAACTAAAGGCTGAAGTTTTGGAGGATTTTTTGGTAAAGAAAGAACAATCACACACAGTTCTCCAGAAAGGAGTACTTGCCAAGTTTCCCTGGACATGCAAAGTGCTTTTTTTTTCCACCCCAGAGAAATTCAGAATATACAATGAAATACAGCCAAGTCCTGGATACCCACTGAAGAACTCTGACCACCGCCTTCTGCTGCTTCCTCTCCTAAATTGAAAGAAACTCCTGTTTAGATCTGGTTTATAGGTTCATTCTAACTCCAAGAGAGAATAGTTTTTAATACTCTAATACAGCTCAGCCTGAAGCTCCAGGGGCCAAGGAGAACCAACAGAGTATGTCTGTTCCTGTCAGAGGCAGAGATGAATCCCAGGACTCACCGGAGATGGCTTCTTTGGAAAGCTGGGGGGTTGAGGTGGTACCTCTTCAGTGGAGACAGGTAAAAAAAGAGTTTCCTTGGAATCATTTTTCTGGAAGGGATTCATGGCTGGCTCCTCTCTCTCTTCAAGCATTTGGCTTTGGTAGGCAGTTGGGACAGCTGCCAGGCTACTGTGAAAAGGGGGACTGGGAGGGGAAGAGGGGGTGGCTTCAGCAACCAGTTTTAACCCTGTGGGTGTCGGGCTTAAGCAGCTTACCAAGAGGCAGAAAGCTATATGAAAAAAAAAAAAAAAAACACAACAACAACTATTGGGTCTCAGAGACTAGTTTAAAAGAATGTTTATGTAAAAGGTAAGGCATGGGGAAGTGAGATACTGTAAAATGCTGGAGAACTGCACATGAGTGAAAAGTAGTTAGAAATATAATGCCTCGGACATAGCCTGGAGCACAGATTTAAACACTGATTTCAGAGTAATAATAGCTGCCATTTATCACACACCTATTGTGTATATATGTGTGTGTGAGTGTGTGTGTATACACACACATATCATCTTCATGTTCTTATTCTTACTACCACTCTCACTTTACAGGAACTAATATCTCAAGAGATTGCAATTTTTCCAAAGTCATGTGGCCATCAAGTGGCAGATCTGGAATTTTCACTATGCTGTTATGGACAGATTAGTATCAGTAATGCCTGTGGTTATTACTTAGGAATGGAAGCTATGGAAATAGAAACTTAGGAATGTAAACGGAATTGAAATGCATTGAAAAGGGAAAGTTATCTCCAAAGTGAACTTGGAGAGATACAAAAAATGTTAATTTTTGGTTTTCAACATAGTAAAGTTCAACTGGAAATGTCTTATAAGCAATTAAAGAGGTGGAGCTAAAGAAAACAAAAGGAAAAGTTCAGTGATATACATTTGGGAATCATTCTTCTTTTAAAATTCATTCTCTGTGTTGTAACTTTCTTACTTCAAGATGAACCTATCATTTCATCTGTAAATAAAGTTTGATTTGTGTAAAAATTATGAAACAGTTATTTTCTAGGTACTATTACAAACACCATTTTTCTTAATATTCAGTGAATGGACTTCCAAATGATTCCAGAATACATTTAATTCTTATCAGAGGAAGAACAGGATCAGACATGACTGTTAAATAATTATTATTTTTGCAAAGTCAAAGAGGTGAAATAACAAAAGAGTATGGTGCCAGTTTAGTTGTCAGTCAAAAGGAAAAGGAAAAGAATGGCTAGAGAAAAAATAAGAAAAATAAGGACTAAACCAAAAAAGAAGTCAGGAGATAGGAGAATGCATTATTTTATTTTAGAATATGATAACCTATGATTCTATCCCTCATAAAATTCTTACATTACCTACTTGAGTACTCTATTGACAAATAAGACCAGGATAAACTCTACTCTTTCCTCCCTAAACTCTATCTCAGACTTTGACCATGTTTTTTGCTCAGCTTCTGTTACACTCCTCATCCTGTTTCTCTCCCGTCAATCTTTATCCAAAGAAGAGTCCAGCTTCATTTCTGCTTGTGACATTAATGATTAAGCTGTAGTTATTCTTTCAGGAAGTAATGCCCTTTCTGACCTAGTTTGGTTAATGACTGGATACAAAACAAATGAACAGTCAGAAGTTACTAGCCAAGTTAACCACTAGAGGCACAGATGCCTTTGGGGCTGGTGCACTGGGATGACCCGGAGGGATGGTGTGTGGGGGGAGGTGGGAGGGGGGNTGGTTGGATGGCATCATTGACTCAATGGACATGGGTTTGGGTAGACTCTGGGAGTTAGTGATGGACAGGGAGGCCTGGGGTACTGTGGTTCATGGGGTTGCAAAGAGTCGGACACAACTGAGCAACTGGACTGACCTGAACTGAATAAAGAGAAACAAGTTTCTGATATAGGTAGCAACAGAGATTGATCCCCAGGAGGCTTATGCTGAGTGAAAGAAAGGTAATCCTTGTGTGACTCCATTCTCTTTTGAGAATATAGTGAATAAAATTCTCAAAATTGACAAAATTATATAGAGAGATGGAAAGCAGCTAAGAACATATAGTCAATGAGAGGAAAGTTATGATTATAAAGTAGTGACACTGGGCATTTCCTTGTTGTGATAGAACACTTCTGTTTCTTGACTGTGGTGAGGGTTGTATCCATTTGCACATGTGATGTAATAGAATTACACACAAAGGCATACTCCAAAAATGAGTGCATTCAAAAACTAGTAAAATCTGAGTAAGAGCTATAGTCTAGATAATTGTGCTGAGCCAGTTAATTTCCTGTTTTTGATATGAACTTTAATGATATAAGATATCACTGTTAGGGGAAACTGGGTACATAGGACCCAGTACCTAGGACCTCTCTGTGCTAATGCTGCAATTTCTTGTGAGTGCATAATAATTAAGAAAATAAAAGTTTTTAAAAAGAAAGAAACTTAGAGTTGGGAGTTAAAGCTGTGCCCTAATTTTCACTCACACGGCTCTTGTTTGCTAAAGACTATTTATTTGCTCAGGGGTGACTTTCCAGGGTATAAACTTTGCCACCACTATCTCTAGAGAGTCCTTGATCTTGGGGAACTACCAGACTGAAGAAGTGGAACATTAAATATTTGAGTAGACTCTTTCCCCTAAAACAAATGTTCTTAACCTTGAGTCCACAGATCAAACTTTTCAAGTCTGTCAATGCCCTCTTTGATCTTTTAGAATGGTATTTTTGTTTCTTTAGAAGCTATACACACACATGATACAATATTTGTAAAGGATTGATAGCTAAAATTTTAGATTAAAAGCTCTCCAGCCCCAGAATTCTAGTCCTTCTATCCAAGTGCAATTTTACTTTTAACAGTTTTGTGTATTCTTCCAGAAAAAAGAAAGATATAAGGGGTAGTATACTATAGTCACAGTTTCTACTTTTTATACTTAATAACAGATCATTAAGATTATTCCATCACTATAAACTGGTGCAGCCACTATGAAACCAGTATGGAGTTTCTTCAAAAACTAAAAACAGATTTGCCATATGATCCTGCAATCCCACTCCTGGGCATATATCCAGACAAAAATCTGATTCAAAAAGATATATGAGCCACTATGTTCATAGCAGCACTATTTACAACAGCCAAGATATGGAAACAATCTAAATGTGCATCAGTGGATGAATGGATAAAAAGATGTGGTAAAAACACACACACAGAGTAAAATACTATTCAGCTATAAAAAAGAATTAAATAATGCCATTTGCAGCAACATGGATGGACCTAGAAATTGTCATACTAAGGGAAATAAGTCAGACAGAGAAAGACAAATGCTATATATAATATCACTTATATGTGGAATCTAAAATATGACACAAATGAACTCATCTATGAAAGAAAAATAGACTCAAAGACATAGAGAAAAGACTTGTGGTTGCCAAGGGGGGAGTGGAGAAGGTGTGGACTGGGAGTTTGGGATTAGTGGAGGCAAACTATTATATACAGGATGGATAAACAATAAGGTCCTACTGTATGGCATAGGGAACTATATTCAATATCCTGTAATAAACCACAATGGAAAAGAACATGAAAAAGAATCAACATATATGTATAACTGAATCACTTTGCTGTACAGTACGAATTAATACAACATTGTAAACAAACTATACTTCAATAAAATAATTTTTTAAAAATATCATTCCACATCAGGACTACAGCTCTACCTCTTGCTTTTAAATAGCTGCTTAGTGTTCTCAGTATTAATAGATAAACCACAGTCGTTTAACCAAACTTCAGTGATGGACATTTAGTTTTTTGCTATTATGAAAAATTCTGCAGTAAGTATATTTATGTTTATATGTTTATGTCATGACATGCTTTTGAGTATATAACCACATGGTAAAGTCTTAGCAGTAATCTTTTCGAGTCAAAGATACTTAAGTGGTAAATGCTGATGCATACTGCAAAGTTGCCTCCAAAGAACCTGTACACCCAACAGTGGAGGATAGCACCTATTTTTTTTATGCTTGTCAATCATGAGCATTATCAAACTTTAAAATATTTTTTGCTGTTCTTTTTTTTTTTTTTCCACTCTTCAGGGCATGTGGGATCTTAGTTCCCCGACCAGGGATTGAACCCATACCCCATGCATTGGGCACACAGAGTCTTAACCGCTAGACCATCAGGGAAGTCTCTCTCTCTCTTTTTTTTTTTGCCATTTGAAAGATCACAAACGGCATCACATGTTTATTCCTAGAGATAACCAGCTTTGGATGATTATGAATCTTCTACAGTCTTTCTCTGAATTTTCCTCTTTGTCCGTTGTCCTTTATTTTTAAATAAATTATTGTATCTTTTTGTTACATAAGTAATAACATTTACTGTATAAAGAAAAATCAAACAATAAAGAAGTATAAAGAATAAAAGGGAAAACTCCTCTTCTCCTCCCCAACGCCATCAGTCCCACTCCCTCCTCAGAGCTGCAGAAACACTGTGGTGTGCCCATGAGTTTTACTCTGTTAGAGGCCAGTGCACTGGCACTCATTCTGATTCCTCTCATTTGGGATTGGAGTATCTGTTACAGGGCATGGCTGAGGTTCAGCTTTCTAATGTCCAGAAAGAAGGGATTCACTGAGCACATCAACAGTAATAAAGACTGCAGAGAAAATGGCTAAATGATTTATGTGAACGAATGACTTAAAAGTCCTTCAAAAACTTTAGAAGAGTGTGGGGAAATCCCTACAGCAAACTGTAAATGGTGTGTTTATTAAAGCAGAATCCAGAAGCACTTCAAGGAACCAAAGCTTAATTAATTTATTTCCTATAAGCTTTGAAAGTAATGAGACAGTATTTAAATAGAGGTGGGGGTGGGGATTAGTAAGAAAAGAAAAAGGCATGGTCTGCATGTATAGAGACAGACTGGGATAAATTACTGGTTGGCTAAAAATATCGTTTGGATTTTTCTGTAAGATGTTACAACAACAAAAAAAAAGTAACAAATGAACTTTCTGGCCAACTCAATATTTGACCCTTAGTCTCCTCACATCGAATGGGAATAATTATAAAATATCTAGGTCATTGGGCTATTGTAGTAAATAATAATCTATGTAAACTGCTTAGCACACTTAGGCACAAAGTACTGTCTCCTGCATTGGCAGGCGGGTTCTTTACCACTAGCGCCACCTGGTAAGCCCAAATGGTAGCTATTCTTAGCTATTTCTAAAACCTTTTCTGAAAGAGGAAAGGTATTGTGGATGGGAAGCACAGATGAATCCAAGCTTGGATTCTGCAACGGGGATAATGTTCTTAGGACAAAGATGAGACCTGACCAGAAGTGGAAGATTGTGCAGGAAAGGAATGACTGAGGAGGAATGATACTGAAGCAGTGGGGGAAATGGAGACATTTGGGGCAAAAATTACTGTGATAAGTGGGCATGACAATTTGAGATTGGGAAGCCAGTGGAGAGGTGCTGCAGTAGGAAGCTGTGGCAGGACAGGAGAGAGATCAGGGATATACTAACACAGGAGGAAGCAGATGACAAAAACATTTTTTGCCAAAAAATTAAGATGAATGGAAAATGAAAATGTGGTATATACATACAACAGAATACTCTTCAGCCTTAAAAAAGAAGGGAGTCCTATCATTTGCAACAGCATGGATGAACCTGGAGGACATTACACTAAGTGAAATTAGCCACTCAAGAGAAAGATGACTATAAGTGCATGCTTCCACTTACATGAGGTATTTAAAATAGTCAAATTTATAGAATCAAAGAGTGAAATGGTGGTTGTTAGAGACTGGATGGGGAGAGGAAATGGGGAGTTATTAACCAATAGTTATAAAATTTCAGTTAAGTAAGATGAATAGTTAAGCTATTTCAAATCCTAAAAGATGATGCTGTGTAAGTGCTGCACTCAATATGCCAGCAAATTTGGATAACACAGCAGTGGCCACAGGACTGGAAAAGGTCAGTTTTCATTCCAATCCCAAAGAAAGGCAATGCCAAAGAATGCTCAAACTACCACACAATTGCACTCATCTCACACACTAGTAAACTAACGCTCAAAATTCTCCAAGCCAGGCTTCAACAGTATGTGAACCATGAACTTCCAGATGTTCAAGCTGGATTTAGAAAAGACAGAGGAACCAGAGATCAAATTGCCAACATCTGATGGATCATCAAAAAAGCAAGAGAGTTCCAGAAAAACATCTACTTCTGCTTTATTGACTATGCCAAAGCCTTTGACTGTGTGGATCACAACAAACTGTGGAAAATTCTTGTGGGAATACCAGACCACCTGACCTGCCTCTTGAAAATTCTGTATGCAGGTCAGGAAGCAACAGTTAGAACTGGACATGGAACAACAGACTGGTTCCAAACAGAAAAAGGAGTACGTCAAGGCTATATATTGTCACCTGTTTATTTAACTTATATGCAGAGTACATCATGAGAAACTCTGGGCTGGATGAACCACAAGCTGGAATCAAGACTGCTGGGAGAAATATCAATAACCTCAGATATGCAGATGACACCACCCTTATGGTAGAAAGCAAAGCAGAACTAAAAGGCATCTTGATGAAAGTGAAAGAAGAGAGTGAAAAAGTTGGCTTAAAGCTCAACATTCAGAAAACGAAGATCATGGCATCTGGTCCCATCTCTTCATGACAAATAGTTGGGAAATAGTGAAAGCAGTGAGAGATTTTATTTTGGGGGCTCCAAAATCACTGCAGATGGTAACTGCAGCCATGAAAGTAAAAGATGCTTGCTCCTTGGAAGAAAAGTTATGACCAATCTAAACAGCATATTAAAAAGCAGAGACATTACTTTGCCAACAAAGGTCTGTCTAGTCAAAGCTGTGGTTTTTCCAGTAGTCATGTATTGATGTGAGAGTTGGATTATAAAGAAAGCTGAGCACTGAAGAATTGATGCTTTTGAACTATAGTGTTGGAGAAGACTCTTGAGAGTCCCTTGGACTGCAAGGAGATCCAACCAGTTCATCCTAAAGGAGATCAGTCCTGAATATTCATTGGAAGGACTGATGCTGAAGCTGAAACTCCAATATTTCAGCCACCTGATGCAAAGAACTGACTCATTAGAAAAGCCCCTGATGCTGGAAACGATTGAAGGTGCGAAGAGAAGGAGACGACAGAGGATGAGATGGTTGGATGGCATCACCAACACAACAGAAATGACTGTGAGTAAACTCTGGGATTTGGTGACGGATAGGGAGGCATGGCATGCTACAGTCCATGGGATTGCAAAGAGTTGGACACAACTGAGTGACTGAACTCAGCTGAAGATGAATAGGCTGTACACATCTGCTGTTCAACATTGTACCTATAGTCAACAATACTATATCATACACTTAAAAATTTGAGTAGATATCATGTTATGTGCTCTTATAATGATATAAATTTTTTTAAATAAAATTTTAAAAAGGGAATCCCCAGACCCTGATGCATGACTATTTAAGGTACGAGGAAAGAAGGGAGAAAACTATACTTGTTTGCTGAATTGATAGAGGGCTGGTTTTAGTCTAGGTGGAGAACTGAGGCTGGCAGTCTGTTCTCTGCACAATAAGTATGTGTGCAGTGACTGCAGCAGATTCTAATTAGTAAAGTTTGGTTAGAGGCAAAACCAAAAATGCCAAGGTCTTTAGGTCTCCTTTCCAGAATTTCTAGCCTCTAAGCAATTCCAACTCAGAATGGCTAACACAACTGTCACATGTAACCAAAGACGCTAATTTAGAAACACTCACTTCCCTCCTCAGGTATTGTTTTCCACCTACAGATTTCAGCACTATTCCAAAACCTCAGTCCCAGGCCTGGTTGACCGGTGGACCACCGGACCTGGTGGACCAGGAGTTTGCTAATCAAGAAGGTAGCTTTGAGGCCTGACACTAAAGTGGCGCCCATTCCATATGGTTTCTCTGGCATCAGACTGGTTATGGTCCAGAGATCTTGACCTTTGCTATTTCGAGTGTGATTCAAGGACCAGAGCACTGGTATTACCTGGGAGCTCATTAGAACTACAGAATTTTAGGCTCCATCCCGGACCTACTAGAACAGAATCTGCATTTTCACAAGGTCCACACACAAAAGTCTGAGAATCACTGACCTAGAGCACAGTTTTGGGAGTCAGAGAGGTTTTGGATTTTTTTGAGCGAGGTGGGGGAAAAATGACTTTAAATGCAAATGTAAAATAATGGTGTGATGAGTCCCAGTTTCAGAAATTTGAAAAGAAGTGAATCATATAACTGAGGAAATGTGGTAGTTATATATTCAATAGAGATACTGTTACTTCTGTAACCCAGCTAGATGATGATATTCAGTTCAGTTCAGTTCAGTCGCTCAGTCGTGTCCAATTCTTTGTGACCCCATGAATCGCAGCTTGCCAGGCCTCCCTGTTCATCACCATCTCCCAGAGTTCACTCAGACTCACATCCATCGAGTCTGTGATGCCATCCAGCCATCTCATCCTCGGTCGTCCCCTTCTCCTCCTGCCCCCAATCCCTCCCAGCATCAGAGTCTTTTCCAATGAGTCAACTCTTCTCATGAGGTGGCCAAAGTACTGGAGTTTCACCTTTAGCATCATTCCNGCCAGGCCTCCCTGTCCATCACCATCTCACTCAGACTCACGTCCATCAAGTCCGTGATGCCATCCAGCCATCTCATCCTCGGTCGTCCCCTTCTCCTCCTGCCCCCAATCCCTCCCAGCATCAGAGTCTTTTCCAATGAGTCAACTCTTCTCATGAGGTGGCCAAAGTACTGGAGTTTCACCTTTAGCATCATTCCTTCCAAAGAAATCCCAGGGTTGATCTCCTTCAGAATGGATTGGTTGGATCTCCTTGCAGTCCAAGGGACTCTCCAAGAGTCTTCTCCAACACCACAGCTCAAAAGCATCAACTCTTTGGCGCTCAGCCTTCTTCACAGTCCAACTCTCACATCCATACATGACCACAGGAAAAACCATAGCCTTGACTAGACGGACCTTAGTCGGCAAAGTAATGTCTCTGCTTTTCAATATACTATCTAGGATGGTCATAACTTTTCTTCCAAGGAGTAAGCGTCTTTTAATTTCATGGCTGCAGTCACCATCTGCAGTGATTTTGGAGCCCCCCAAAATAAAGTCTGACACTGTTAATAAACAGTTTCCACTGTTTCCCCATCTACTTCTCATGAAGTGATGGGACCGGATGCCATGATCTTCATTTTCTGAATGTTGAGCTTTAAGCCAACTTTTTTGCTCTCCTCTTTCACTTTCATCAAGAGGCTTTTTAGCTCCTCTTCACTTTCTGCCATATTGTTATTAATTTTCATTGAGTTCACCTTGTTTCAGGTACTATTCTCAATATCTTCCAGATAAGATCTCATTTAACCTTCAGAGTAATTTTTTGCATCACAACCAACCTATGAGATGGGTACTGTTATCATCCCCGTTTAACAGATGAGGAAACTGAAGTACAGGGTGGTTTAATTGACTTGCTTGAGTTCACATAGTGGGTAAGTATTGGAGCCACATTTTCAAACCAGTACAACTGCTAGAGGCCACAGACTTAAATTCCATGTCAACTGACAAATTTTTCCCTATCCCAGACCTGGGAAATTTGATGGTCTTTCCAAGATGTCTATATTCTCTGTGTCACTCCATCACTTTCAGCCTGAAGAACCCATTGTTACTGAACTATTCTGTATCTCACTTACATCTTACCTCCTGTGGCTGAGCTTTTCTCCTTTCTCTGAAGTAACCTCTACATAAGACTCAGTCTTTTTTCCTTAATTTCCTCCAAAATCAGTTACAAAAGCCAACTGTTTATGTAGCAGACTTTACTGAAAGCTTGGTACCTTACTTTTGGCATTTATTATCAAATCATTGTTAACCTTAGGTTTTTCTTATCACACAGTGTCCATTTGCATTCACTTGCTCCAAGACCACAAATATTGATGGTTTTTGTACTATTGCTGTGCTTTAGTGAAAGAGGACTTGAGTCTGTGCTTTAATAGGAGTCACAGATTCTGGTTCACTCCTTTCACAGGCTTTCCTGATGGCTCAGAGGGTAAAGAGTCTGTCTGCAATGTGGGAGACCTGGGTTTGATCCCTGGGTTGGGAAGATTCCCTGGAGAAAGAAATTTCAACCCGCTCCAGTATTCTTGCCTGGAGAATCCCCACGGTCAGAGGAGCCTGGTGGGCTACAGTCCACGGGGTTGCGAAGAGACACGAATGAGCGACTTCACATTCACGTTCACCTGTTCCCAGAGCTGCCATTTCCTCTCATCTTCTCCAGCAAGATTGCAGGTGAAATATAGTTTCTGAACAGTCATGTGACCTCTGGCAAGTCTATAGCAAGCAAACATCCTTTGGGCTTGGATCCAGGGCCTGAAATAGGCTGAAGTTGGCTCAGAATCGACTGAGGAACAGGAAGTCAAAAGCCCAGGAGAGAAATCACTGTGGAGGAAAAAGGCATCTGTGGAAAGTAATCTACTCTAACAAATACTAAATGGAAGAGAAAAAAGAATATAAGGCACTATGAATTAGCATCACTAACTTTATTTTCTTTTTTTAGATATTAATGATTACTGCATTTATTTTATTTTTACATATTTTATTTATTTTTTTCTTTCAAATTATATTTTATTTATTTATTCATTTATTTTAATTTTTTTTTTTTACTTTACAATACTGTATTGGTTTTGCCATACATTGACATGAATCCAGCACAGGAGTACATGAGTTCCCAACCCTGAAACCTCTTCCCACCACCCTCCTTCTTTACTGTATAATTTTCAATATTTAAAAAAAATTTACAGTGATCTTATAATCAGAGAAAAATAAACATTTCAATTTTTTAAAAAGCAGATTGCTTTCCATATGATCCAATATCATCGGTTGAGTAGGTGGGAGCTGAGGGGGCTGGGTTCTGATTGCTAGATTCTAAGAAGGCGTATTAGTGAGTTCAGGCAGCCACAACAAAATACCATAGAATGAATGGCTTAAACAACAGAAATTTATTTTCTCATTGTTCTAGAGGCTGGAAGTATAAGATCTGGGTGCCAACATGGTCAATTTCTGATGAAAGCTCCCTTTCTGGCTTGTAGACAACCACCTTTTCATTGTGTTTTAACTTGAATGGCCTTTCCTCAGCAGAGGGAGAAAGAGAGAGAGGGTGACCTCTCTGGTGTCTCTTCTTAAAGGGACACTAATCCTACTGGGACCCCACCCTTACAATCTCATTTAACCTTCATTATTTCCTTACTCCAATTACAGCTACATGGGCGGGGGCGGGGGTGCATCCAGGGCTTCAACATATGAATTTTCAGTTCAGTTCAGTCGCTCAGTCGTGTCCAACTCTTTGTCAACCCATGAATCACAGCATGCCAGGCCTCCCTGTCCATCACCAACTCCCGGAGTTTACTCAAACTCATGTCCATTGAGTTGGTGATGCCATTCAGCCATCTCATCCTCTGTCGTCCCCTTCTCCTCCTGCCCCCAATCCCTCCTAGCATCAGGGTCTTTTCCAATGAGTCAACTCTTCGCATCAGGTAGCCGAAGTATTGGAGTTTCAGCCCCAGCATCAGTCCTTCCAATGAACACCCACTATTGATCTCCTTTAGAATGGACCAGTTGGATCTCTTTGCAGTCCAAGGGACTCTCAAGAGTCTTCTCCAACACTGCAGTTCAAAAGCATCAATTCTTTGGCGTTCAGCTTTCTTCACGGTCCAAGTCTCACATCCATACATGACCCCTGGAAAAACCATAACCTTGACTAGATGGACCTTTGTTGGCAAAGTAATGTATGTAACACAGCTTTTTAATATGCTGTCTAGGTTGGTCATAACGTTCCTTCCAAGGAGTAAGCGCCTTTTAATTTCATGGCTACAATCACCATCTGCAGTGATTTGGAACCCCCAAAAATAAAGTCTGACACTGTTTCCACTGTTTCCCCATCTATTTCCCATGAAGTGTTGGGACCAGATGCCATGATCTTAGTTTTCTGAATGTTGAGCTTTAAGCCAACTTTTTCACTCTCCTGTTTCACTTTCATCAACAGGCTTTTTAGTTCCTCTTCACTTTCTGCCATATGAATTTTAGGGGAACACAAATATTCAGTCCATTGGGATGTCTAGGGCTTCAACATATGAATTTCAGGGGGACACAAATATTCAGTCCACAACAGAAGGGAAGGAATCTGCATAACTAACAAAAGCCAGGAAGTTTAACACATAATCTTATGAAATTCTCACAACAACCTTGGAAGATAGATGTTGTTGACACCATGCAGGGCCCTGTGGGGCTCCTGGGCACAAGACTTTCTGTGTTCCCCATTTCTTTGATTATAGGAAACAGCCTTCATCCAGCCTCCATGACCTTCCCTGAGTTCCAACAGGCAGATTCAAGCAGTTGCTAATTAGGGAAGGGAGAGGATGAGAGACCACGGAGAAACAATCAAGAGCAGCCTTGGGTCAAGGTCCTGTTTTCCCATCAATGGATACACACAGCAATATCTTTGAGCTGTTTTGCAGATACTGAAACCCCCACCGGGTGAAAGAAGTTAATGATTAATGATGGTATGCTGCCCACAAGCACGTAGACCCCAGACCAGTTGGACCTGAAGGTTAATGATGCTGACTTCTACTTACATCACCACCAACCCATCAGAAGAAAGTTCACGAGCTGATCATGCCCTCTATAAACAATTACTATAAAGCTTCTCATTATCTTCCCCAAGTGGGAATACATGGTTTTGAGGGGCATTAGCCCACTGTGTCCCCCTCTGCCTGGCAAAGCAATAAAGTTATCCTTTTCTACTTCACCCAAAACTCTGTCACTGAAGTTTGATTCAGCACTGGTGAACAGAGAAGCTGAGCTTTCAGCATCATTATTTTTCCTACTGTATGTGTAATAATAGCAATAGTAAAATTTATTAAGCACTTACTGTGTGGCAGGCACAAGGCTATGGACAAATCCATATTAAGTAGTGGAAAAAAGCTTACTGAAATTGCTTCCTGAAGTTATGTGAAAAGTAGAACAGGAGGGACTTCCCTGGCAGTCCAGTGGTTAAGACTCTGTGCTTCTACTGAAGGGGGTGAAAGTTTCAACCTTGATTGGGGAACTAAGATCCCACATGCTGCAGTGCACAGCCAAAAAATTTTTTTAAAGAAGTTCAGTTCAGTTCAGTCACTCAGTCGTGTCCGACTCTTTGCGACCCCATGAATCGCAGCACGCCAGGCCTCCCTATCCATCACCATCTACCGGAGTTCACTCAGACCATCGAGTCCGTGATGCCATCCAGCCATCTCATCCTCGGTCGTCCCCTTCTCCTCCTGCCCCCAATACCTCCCAGCATCAGAGTCTTTTCCAATGAGTCAACTCTTCACATGAGGTGGCCAAAGTACTGGAGTTTCAGCTTTAGCATCATTCCTTCCAAAGAAATCCCAGGGTTGATCTCCTTCAGAATGGACTGGTTGGATCTCCTTGCAGTCCAAGGGACTCTCAAGAGTCTTCTCCAACACCACAGTTCAAAAGCATCGATTCTTCGGCGCTCAGCTTTCTTCACAGTCCAACTCTCACATCCATACATGACCACAGGAAAAACCANTTTTTTTTTCCCCAATAAAAATAACATGGCTTCCTTCACTTGATAAGAAATATCTCAGAAAGAAAGAGCCTTAGCCATGGGAGTCAGAAGACTTGTGTTTAAAGCCTATCTCAACTAGACATCAACTGGGGTGTCCTTGTGCAAGTCTTTAAACCTCACTGGAACTTGGTTTTCTCACCAGTAAATAATAACAACGAAGGTACTGTAAGGACGAAATAACATACATATACTACCTGCTGCTGCTGCTGCTGCTAAGTTGCTTCAGTCATATCCGACTCTGTGCGACCCCATAGACGGCAGCCCATCAGGCTCCCCCATCCCTGGGCTGGAGTGGGTTGCCATTTCCTTCTCCAATGCATGAAAGTGAAAAGTTGCTCATGAAAAGTGAAGTTGCTCTGNGACTCTGTGCGACCCCATAGACGGCAGCCCATCAGGCTCCCCCATCCCTGGGCTGGAGTGGGTTGCCATTTCCTTCTCCAATGCATGAAAGTGAAAAGTTGCTCATGAAAAGTGAAGTTGCTCTGTCGTGTCTGACTCTTTGCAACCCCATGGACTGCAGCCTACCAGGCTCCTCTGTCCATGGGATTTTCCAGGCAAGAGTACTGGAGTGGGGTGCCATTGCCTTCTCTGACATATACTACCTAGAACCATTTAAATTTCAGTGCTGCCTGTTCATAAGAACACAGTTATTTCCTTTGTAGGGAAGGAACTGAGTTATTTATGATATGCAACCAGCAGTTCACATCTCTCAAACCCACTATCTTCCCCAAACGTCTTCTCTATTATGACAATGAGAGAAACATATCCATCTTCATCTCAGAGTTTCCAAAAGGTCTATAAGTGCTACTACTGTTCATGTGAGTTGGGCTCTTCTTTCTTTAATCTCTCTGCATTCCTTTTCTTCCTCCAACCCAATCTGATACCAAAGAGCTCTCACCCATTGTGTGTAACCAGGCACTGCCGCAGTCCCAGCTTGCGGAAGATATCCACCACAATCTCCATAGGCGTAAGGTCAGTCACAGTGAAGGGGCTGAGATCCAGGATGTTCCGAAGCTTAAGGGTAGGTGGGGTGTATGGTGGCACTGGAGGAGAATGCTCAGTGAAATAAATGATGGAAGTGCTCACAACTCCATCCTGTTTTTTTCGAGCATTTTCTATTTGAAAAAAGTAGGGGGGAAAAGGTTAAAAAAAGGGACTAATTCTATCCTTCTGGCCCCTAACTGGTCCCCTCTCCCTTCTGTCTTTCCCATTTCATGCATGCATGCTTATTTATTGTATAGTTGATACACAATGTTGTGTTATTTTGAGGTGTACAGCTAAATGATTTTGTTCTATGGGCTTCCCTGGTGGCTCAAATGGTAAAGAATCCACCCACAATGTGTTCAATCCCTGAGTTGGGAATCTCCCCTGGAGAAGGGAATGGCTACCCACTCCAGCATTCTGGCCTGGAGAATTCCATGGACAGGGGAAACAGGCTAGAGTCCATGTGGTTGCAAAGAGTCGGACATGATTGAGCAACTTTTACATACACACACATATAAACATATATATAAGTTGTTTGTCAGATTCTTTTCCATTACAGGTTATTATAAGATACTGAGTATAGTTCCCTGTGCGATACAGCAGGTCCTTGTTGGTCATCTATTTTATATATAGTAGTGTGTGTCTGTTAATCCCAATCTCTTAATTTATCCCTCCCCTCATGCATATTTATTTATTATTTCTATAGTGGACCTCCTTGTCCCCTTTATGAAATCCTTACCAATTGAAATAATGAGGTCTCTTCGGAGGACAAAACCCACAAGTCTTTGGGACTCCCGGGACACCACCACTGGGAAGCCACTGTAAGTTGTTTCACTGATTATGGTCTCTACATCTTCCACGGTCATACTGTCCTGAGTAAGGACAGTCAACAAAGGATCATTTCTCCGGGGTTTCATCACATCCATTGCCAGAGTCTTATGAGCAAACTCTTCTTTGGCTTCAAGAAAGGGGTACCCATTGAGACGGATGTGGGCATCATAGATGCCCTCCCGCCCAAGAGCATCTGCCACCCACTTGCTTGTCATAGCTGCAGCCATCAGAGGCACAATGTATTCCAAGCCACCAGTTAGTTCAAACATTATGACAACAAGAGAAACGGTCATCCGAGTCACCCCACCTGCAAAAATAGACAACAGGCTACTTAGTGAAGGCAGGAAAAGTATAGGATTCATTACAGTTATGGACCTTTCACAGGCCCCATCCAGAAAAAGTTACTTACCAGAAACATCACTAAAAGGAAGCCCTTGTCTACAACTGCATAGACTCCTACAACTGCATTCAAACAAGTTTACAATGGACATGAGTTACACTTCTCAAAATAACCTCTACAAAAGATACCTCCTTCACTCTTTTTTCATTTGTTTATTGCTCCCCACCAACTCCCAATTATAAAAGTAATTGCATAAGATGTCTTTGATTTGTATAAAACCACAGACGTGAGAGGTTCTCTGGGACATGCAGGCTCACTGTAGAATAATTGGAAACTATATATATCTTTAGAGTATATAAAGGAAAGTCTTAACCATAAACTCACTGCCTAGAAATATGCTGAGTAAAAATTTCAAGTGACTTTTTTTCAAAAACATATGTTTTTATATAGATGAATTTGTTTTATACGTTTAAATTCCCCACCATGCCTTTTCTCCTAACTTTATGTTAGGAATACTTTGCATATTACTACAAATTTATTTATATTGTGTTTAAAAATATTAAACCTATCAGCATCACATTCAGTGGCTCTATGGTATGGCATTATATGGGTGCACCATAATTCATTTAGCCAGTCCCTTACTGCACTTTTAGGCTGATTCCAGTTATTTGCTATCACACATAATACCATGATGAACATTCTTGTGCAGGTATTTTTGTCCAAATTTCTGGTTTCTTCCTCAATATGACAGAATTTGAGAGAATTCCTCTCAAAGGGGAGGAATGGAGATATATGGTAAAGAATGCATTCTTAAAGCACTTGAAAATGGCAAACCCAACAAGAAATGGATAGTTTTGTTTTTTTTTTAAACCTACAGTCAGTTATGTATAGTATAACTCATCTTCACAATGCCACCTGGGTAGCAATTTCTTTGAAATCAGTGCAAACAATACTCACCCAAGCAGGCTGCAGCCCCAACCATTGCATAAAGGCCAGGGGTGATGCAATCCGCTCCTTGACTGCACCAGCTATTGAAGATGGCCCAGTCATGGTGGTAATAAGCCAGCTGTTCCATCCCAACTCCCAAAAGCCGACCTGCTATAGCACCAACAGCCATGCTAGGGATAAAGAGACCAGAAGGAATCTGCAAAGAGAAAGCAACAGATGGTCAGTGAGAAGTGATGTAATTATGTGGCACATGATAAGGGCTAGAGGACTGACCCTCTGCAAAGCGAACAGGCCAATGACAATCTAACTATGCACTATGCTAGCAAGTGGCTGCAAAGATCTGTGTAACACTACAGGGACTAGAGGTTCTCTGGGACGTGCAGGCAAGTACAACTGCAAAGATGCTTACCCTGATTCGGGGTCCATCAGGCAAGAGCCTGAACTCTCCAGACCAACACAGAACTGGAGGTAGGTAGAAATTAAGCCTTTCCCAAAGAAAAAGGAAAATAGATGGAGTTTCTCATATATGCAGACAGTTTACCCAATTTTGAATTCTTATCAACAGCAATTACCCTTTATTGACTATCTACAATGCTCTATGTTGGATGCTCTACAGACTGGATTTTGTGGGTTCTTTACAACCATCCCAAGAGGCGAGTGTTATTATCCTCAATTCACAAGCAATCTAAGGTACAGAGAGGTTAAGAACTCATTCAAGGTTAAGATTTAGTAAATGTTGGTGATGGGGTTTAAATGCAATGCTTCTAATCACTCTCATGTATTGAATCTTGACCCACAGCCCACACAAAAAGGATGGCATGTGAGGTTTCAGTTTATTTTAACAGTATAAAAGAAAGAATAAATAAGGTTTTTAATGAGGGAGTGACTATGGTTGCATGACTATCCCAAAAAGGAACCCCCATCTGTCTCCTCTTTTTTTTTTTTTTTTTTTTTCGAACTCCTAGAATGTACCTGGGGCTTCTCTGGTGGCTCAGTCAGTAAAGAGACAAGGGTTCAACCCCTGGGTCAGGAAGATCCCCTAGAGAAGGAAATGGCAACCCACTCTATTATTCTTGCCTAGGAAATTCCATAGACAGAGGAGCCTGGTGGGCTACAGTCTATGGGGTTGCAAGAGTCAGACATGACTTAGGGACTAAACCACCACCACCAGGATACAATAATGCATTCTCAATGTTCTGTGCTGAGAGAGGGAAAATGATGACAGGGATAACCCAAACAGCAGATTATTTTAAAATAGCTTTGATTCTAGAATATATTTGAATTGGGGTGGGTCTGATGGTCTGCAAATTCACTTTTAAATGAAAGAATGAAGCCATGAGGTGCAAAGTAACTCAAGAAGCACTGCAAATCTGTTCAACATGTTGACGATGATATGAATCCAGAGATTACTGTACTCCCTAAACTGCATTGTTGGCCCTTATTTTCTGTTTTGAATCTATTTCTCTAGAGAATAGAGCAAATACATTGGTAGTTGAGTGCTAAAGAAAAGAAGGGCTTCCCTGGTGGCTACAGATGAAGAATCTGCCTGAAATGGAGGAGACCCAGGTTCAATCCCCAGGTCAGGAATATCCCCGGGTCTGGAAGATCCCCTGGAAAAGGGAATGGCAACCCACTCCAGTATTGTTGCCTGGACACATAAAAACCAAGGAAGATGAAGAAAATACAGATTTTCCTTCTTGATTTCTTCTGACACATGGAAATTATAATGAGTACTGAAAATAAAAGATACTGGCCTGATGTCAGCTTTTGATAATCTAAGTATTAATTTAGGGTCACCTATGAAGTTCTTGATATTTGGACACTGTTAACAACTGTAAAAAATACATTTAGCTATATATTGGGTTGAACCATATGAAATTGCTATTTCAGTGGTTAAAATGGTTGGCAACTTCATTTGGTTCAACCAACTACTTTGCTTTATTGGTAAATGCCAAAGCCACTTTATAAGGACCAAAAATGTGTTAGTCAGATATTGTTTTGATACAAAATGCACTGGGATAAATACCTCACCATCCTTTTTGAGTGGCAAAATATGTTTTCCACAGAAAAGGAGAAAACATTTCTACTTTTAAAATCTCATCACTGAGGTTTGCATTTCGCCTAAAACTAGGCTTGGGAAATTTTAGATAGCCATACAATTTTCTAAGAAGTTATGAGGATATTGAGGATATGTGCGGGTAAAAGGGGCCTGGGGTGGGTTAGTGGATAATGCTGGGTGAAGCTGGACATACCCCATGAAATACGAGAATTTTATGGTATCTTGGCTTTGCCCTGAAAACCTACAGACATACAAATATCCAGGAAGGACCAAAAGAATGTCCTCACCTTCATGCCAAAGGTGAATATAGTGATGACAATTTTCAGTATGAGTGTCAAGGCCAGCTGCCACATTGCACTGTAGACTCCCACGCCAGCTGGTCTGTCGGGCAGCTCACCCGCCTTGCTTGTGTTGAAACGGTTCTTATAATCACAGAGTTTGGAGGAGTCCAGGAGGCCACAGTCATTGAACAGCTCGGAGATGAGCTCACTTGTGCTCACTCGGGTATACTCATTGGGGAAAGCCAGGATGGCGGTGATGGCTGTCACGACAAGAACCTCTACAACAGGATACTTGCCCAACTGGGTAGTCTTCCGCTTCCGACACCAGGCAATGTTAGTGCGGATAAAAAGAGCTCCCCACAGACCACCAAATATGCCCAGCAGAATGAAGGGCACAAGCTCAAAGAGATGCCATGGGGTGTGAAACTCCACATAAAATAGAACCAAGCGGCTGTTCCCAAACGGATTGATGGAGCGTAGAGTGAATGCTGCCACTAAAGCAGCGAAAAATGAACGCCACAGTGTTTTGAGGGGAAAGTAGTAGCTGACCTATAGGAGAAAAAGCGAGAAAATCAACTCAAGTCAATATGCAGGAACTATTTGGGGTGAAAAATTGTGCTGTGGCAATTTGAGCTAAGGATGAAAATGGCCTGGAAATTTCCAGTCCCGTGGCAAAGCACTAGAGTTGGGCAGAGCAATTTGGGACTGCAGTATACACAGACAATGGCCAGAATTCCTGGCACAAAATCACAAGCGTGGCTCTACAGACAGATAAAAGCAGTTACCTCTTCTAGGCTGAATAATACTCCACCAATAGGTGCACCAAAGGCTACAGATACACCAGCAGCAGCAGCGGCTGACAAGACCTATGATTCAAAACTCAAAATTAGTGATAGGATAAGGCCACTTTCCTACCTTCAGTCACATTTTAAAAGGAATATTGGTGGCTACCAAACATAAACAAAACAAAGAAAATTTTACCTGCTCTATACTCAGCTTATCAAAAATGAAGTTCAACATATATTTACTTTGAGAGCAAACACTATCTGCTGAATCTTGAACACATGGTTCACATGCTGGAACACGTAGAGGACCTTGCCTTTGTAATTAATTTAGGCATGTACTTGATTCCAAATTATGCTCCCATCCCCCACACCCAATTCCACAACTGATTTATGGTCTGTAAGACCTATTCACCACCTAAATGAAATATTTCCAGTTATGTAATTTACATAGCACTTTCTTTATAAAGAAAAGCTTTTAAAATGAGATTTTAAAGATAGCTCTAATGATACAAACTTGAAATAACGATTGGCTCACAGCTAATCAGAAGCTGCAAATATTCAGACAAGAGGTATTTAGAGTTTTCTGTACTATGTGCCCTATTCCACACCTAGTAACCTATGGAAACAGAAATAGGAGGGGGACTAGAAGCAAAGTTGGGGATAGATTTTGAAGGGAACAGTCCTAAGACCTAAGTGTGTCTAGGTGTGGCAAGGAAAAGGGTAAGGAGAGAGAGAAAGAAGAAGCTGTCAGAGAGAAATTTAAAAGGACAAGGAGGTGGAGAAAGAGGCCAAGTGATATTTCAAGAGTACCATCTTTTTATGCAGTAGCCTTAGGCATGTGAATGTAAAAGGTGCATGATAAACACACCAGAATTAATAGACCAAGAAAGTCAGTTTGTTGGATTCTGGTTGCTGTGGAGTGATATATGACGTGTGGTATCAAGGAGCTATTTTTAAAAGGAAGTTGAATAAAACTGACAGTTTTTAAAGAAAAAATAAAATGGTTCTTGGCAAATAGGTTTTTCTGGAAGTGCAAGATGGCCCAGGAAAATGAAGGGTGTGGGGGAAAGTGATCTCTCATGCTAGCTGAGGAGGACTCTGAAATTCAAGACTAGAATGGCTTTCATCTAAGAAGGATGAGGACACTTAACACAGAACTTCAGAAAGGGGATTTCAGTGACTTTGTTTAGGATGAATTACGAGGGAGAAGGAAGACTTAAACTGGCCAGTAAGTTGTGGAGTGGAGTCTATCTATGCCCTTCTTTCTCAAATCTCTATTTTACACTCAACCATCTGGCCACTATGACAAGGCCCGAGGCCATAAAAGGGTTACTGCTGATGGTGAGAACACCAGGAAAAAATAACTGCAAACTCTAAATAAACAATAAGAAGTGAATGACATACTCAACTATTTATGAGTTTAGTTAGAAATATATGATATCTATAAGGAAAAACAGCCAAATCAAGCTCTTCTTTCATTTTATAAGAAATGTTCGAACAAAAATGCCTATTTTATATAAAATAATATGAAAGTAATCACCAATCTACAGTTTCAAAGTCACCTCTACTTATGCAAAACCAGCAACAATCAACACTTTATTCTTGCCAGTTAAAATTTTTTTTTCATCTCTTTAGCTTCTGTTGTACATTACTCCTATCTAACAACTTCACCAATATAAGACTGCCTTTATGTATTTGACAGATAGCTAAACTACCTACTCGGATTTTCCACTCTCTCTCTCCTGCTAGCCTACCTCTCCTGCCAGGAATTTTTCCCCTTGAACCATCAAAATGTATTCCATATTTGAAATTTCAATATCTTTGAGTTTTCTTCCGAGTCTTATGGGGAATTTTGTTTTCTTTTGCTTTCAGAATAAATCACAAGGTTCTAATTTTGTGAAAAATCCTCTTCAATGAAATAACCTTGGTCTTGACCCATTCCATATGTGATTTCTTTGTAATTCAAGGGAAAAAAAAAAGCAAGAACCATTATTTTCTCAAATTCTTAATTATAGCAGGAAAAAAGTAACCACTGACTTGGAACTTCTTAAAAAATGGTCTTCCTCCTCAAAATGACATACACTAACAATTGTATAAACATGAGAACAACTATAGAGATACTGCAGTGGGACTAATTTGCAGGGTTGAGGTGGAGGGCAGGGAGAGAAAAATCGAATACAAAGAAACAAATACAGTAGGCTGTTAGGTAGAAATAAAAGATAGAAGAGCTGGCATCTGAAACACAAGCTGAACTTATATTCTTTCACAGGAATAAACTTTTAAAAGTCTTCCATTATTTCTTCAACTTATTTTGTAACAGAAATCGCACATGCTTATATAGAATTATATATTATAAAAAGTTAAAGTTTTTACTTCTTCCTCACTAGCATCTACCTCACTTTTCCCCTCACCAGAAGTAGACATTTTTTTAACAGTTTGGGGTGAAACCACTTCTCAGCCATTTTTTCAAGGAGCATATATACACACTTAACAAAAACATTAACTGACTTTTACTATACACATTATTCTGAGATTGGCTTTTCAAAGTTTAATGGTATTTCATAGCCATCATTCCATGTAAGTATACATAGCATTATCTCATTAAGAGCTGCATAGGATTCTAGAGTATGGACAGAATATTGTTTATTCAGTCAGTCCCCCACTGGTGGCCATTTGGATTGCTTCAGTTTTTCACTATGTTGACAGATGCTGCACTGATTATCCCCACACACCTTTGTGCACACATGGTAGAATGTCTGCAGTATAAATTTCTAGAAATGGAACTTTGGGGTCAAAGAGTATTTGCATTAACACCAGTAGAATCCCCCAATTCTCATCCCTAAGATTGTACCATTTGTGCTCTCACCAAAAAAAAAAAAAAAAAGAGAGAGAGAAACTGGTAAAGTCATTTATTATTACCTCTCTGCGCTTGGCTTCATTCTTCCTGTATTTGTTGAAGCAGTGGCATAGGATGTTTCCACAGCAGCAAGCCACGTGCACTAGGGGGCCCTCTTTGCCCAGGCTCAGGCCAGATGATACTGCCAGTACCAGTGTGATGGTTTTGATCATCAGGGTCCACTTACCCAAATAGCCCCTAATAATGAAACCACTCAAGATAGTTTTTATCTGCAGGTTAAAAACAGATTGAACACGGAGTAAGTAAGGAAATAAGGCTAAGAAGCAATAAATCTGGTCCTCATTATAGAAACTGCACTTTTTAAACAAGTGATACATAAAAGCTTGAAACAGTGATTCAAGTTTGGGAGGGGGCCCAGGAGACCAAGAAAATGAGAAATGTTCTTAAAACTTTTATGTTCCCTTTTTTTTCGGGGGGGGGGGCATGTGATAGCTGGGCAAGGGAGTGCTATTAAGTATGAGAGTGCATGTGTGTGGAGAAGGGGCAGCTGGGAGGGAGGGTGTTTTTCTTACTTTCCCTTACTAGTATAGCCTTGACTCTCTGCCAAAAAATCTGTAGTTATCACTTGATCAGGAAACAGAGAAAGGCAAGGCCATCCAGGTAACCTAAAATCTCAGTGGTTTCTGTCACTATCAAGTAATCTAAACCAAAAGTCGTTAGAAATAGGGTTTTAATCACCCTCCTTCTAGCCCAAATCATGTTGTAAAAAATGTAGCAAAATAGTTCCATTTCTTCTGCTCTAAAAAAGTTGACAGTACCACTATTTTTTCAGACCAGAATCCTGCGATTTACCCTAAATGCTTCTTGGTTAGGGAGTCGGGGAATTCTTTAGGGGGCTGGTTCACCAGGAACCCGCAGGAGGCTAGGAATCAACTCCCTTTAAATGTATATGTGGCCCAGTCTGGGAGGAAACTTAAGGGAAGATGGAGAAAGGCCCTAGACTGCCTCGGGATCTGATTTCATTTAATATTCAACTGCAGTATATGCTGGAATACATATTAAATGGTTTTAACTAAAAAGGATTAATTATTGTTACCACTTATAAACCATTATAAACTATTTTAGAGACTCACCTCAGGGATTCCAGAGCCACAGGCATAAGGTGCAAACACCTTGACAAGAGATACAGCAAGGAAGGCAAATAGGAGAGCCCAGAGGACGTACATGAAATAATTGACTATGTAGGCAAAGGCTCCCTGAAACAGGGGAAAAGAAAGAAGTTGGTTTTAGCCTAGACAACCTCAGTGAGGCATGCAGCTCATAAGTAATGGGTTTTAAGGAGACGAGGTCAAAAAACAAACAAACAATATTAAATTGCTCAAAATGTTTCTTCCAGACTGCCAGCAAAGCAACTACTAAAACACTGTCAGCTCATTTGCTACAAAAAATGAGAGGCTTTGCTCCACCCAAAGGGAAGTGAGAATGGCTTCTAAGGATGCACAAGAATGAAAACGTAAATTCACTTTCTATATGAGTGCTTTGATAGATTTTGTAGTCAAATATATATATATATATACATACACACTATGTCGATTTCATTAAAAGTCTTAGCAGTCCTTTTATTGGAATGGCTGAACCTTGGCTACACATTTCAAGCGAAGGCTGGCTCTAGAATTCCATTAAATTCACCTTTGGCTACTACCTACCTTGGTGTCAAATTCTCATAGGTGGTTATAAAATTCTTGGGTGTTTTTCTTAAAATAAGCAATGATATTCTGTAGAGATGACCACATTTTTGAGAGAATTTTGCCACTGTGTAGCAAAGGTGTAGTCGTTGAGTAGCAACAAGAATATGCAATAAAACGTTTTGGGCTGTGACCATCAGATAAAATCAGTGAGATGTCAGATAGCCCAAAGAATAAAACAGAGATGACTCTTTTTTAAAATGGAAATAATACTTATTCTTGTATAAGAATATATATATATTATTATATATTATAATGAAGTCTGCCAGAAAAGAAATCTAATTTTGACCATTAGTAAGGAT
Organism: Oreotragus oreotragus; assembly: GCA_006410675.1. Classification (NCBI taxonomy): domain Eukaryota; kingdom Metazoa; phylum Chordata; class Mammalia; order Artiodactyla; family Bovidae; genus Oreotragus; species Oreotragus oreotragus. The sequence goes on from SJYX01020686.1 coordinate 408,952, forward strand.
TCACCACCATTAAAAGTCTTGCAAAATAGCTATGCCTTAAAAACAAACAAACAAACAATATTTTGAACATTGGCATATGACACTTGGTGACAGAAATATTAGAAGTTGAAACTCACTCAAATTACATGGATCACAAAACTCAGTGGACTTTTGGCGTCTTAAAACCTCCCTCCATGGGATTCTCCAGGCAAGAGTACTGGAGTGGGTTGCCATTTCCTTCTCCAGGGGATCTTCCCGACCCAGGGATTGAACCCGGGTCTCCCGCATTCCAGGCAGATGCTTTAACCTCTGAGCCACCAGGGAAGCCCCTTAAAACCTAAAACACTATCAAAAAAATTCATTGACCTAGACAAGGAGAACCAAAACACTCAGGTTTTTTTTTTTTTTCTGAGCTATAACTTTGACATAGGCTTCCCATTATTTTAGTCCCTGAGAGGAACAAATGATTGCTCTCTCTTGCCCTTTAGAATGTAGCTAGGGAGGAAGAATACTCTATGAGGAGCAAACAAAGAGGAAAGGGGAAGAAAGGAGAAAATGGCTGAAACTGACTAGAGGCAGAGACCAGGAGGCCAAGTTCTTGGCAGCAGAACTCTTTAAAACCTAGAACTAACTCTCCCCAGGTAAGGACTTCACTCATTAAAAGGACAGCCAGAGAAAGTTATCACTTGAGCAAATCTCCAATTTGAAAGTTATGGTTGGAACACTTAAATACACATATACATAGCTCTAAAGGAGTAGCTTTGGGGAGCCTTGTCATGATGGAATAACACTTCTACATTTTGATTGTGGTGGTGGCTACACAAATCTATATACGTGCTAAAATTACAGTGAACTGGGCGCCTGCACATACACACGCACTCTCTCTCTCCTTCCCCTTCTTTCTCTTCTATGCTCATAAAATGGGTGAAAATAAGGTCTGCAGATTGCAACAATGTCACATTCTTTGTTTTGCTAGTGTACTATAAACACTTTGGCCACCTGATGTGAAGAGCCAACTCACTGGAAAATACCCTGATGGTGGGAAAGATTGAAGGCAGGAGGAGAAGGGGATGACAGAGGATGAGATGGTTGGATGGCATCACCAACTTGATGGACATGAGTTTGAGCAAACCCTGGGAGATGATGAAAGACAGGGAAACCTGGCATACTGCAGTCCATGGGGTCACAGAGTCAGCCATGACTGAGGGACTGAACAACAACAAATACTTAAATGTTAGGGGCTTCCCAGGTGGTGCTAGTGGTTAAAAACCTGCCTGCCAATGCAGGAGACATAAGAGACACTGGTTTGATCCCTGCGTTGGGAATATTCCCTGGAGGAGACCATGGCAATCCACTCCAACCTGGAGAATCCCATGGTCAGGGGAACCTAGCAGACTGCAGACCATAGGGCTGCAAAGAGTCAGTCACAACTGAAGCGACTTAGCACAAATGCACACACACTTATGTCATGACTGGGGGAGGCTGGGTGAAGGGTATAGGAACCTTCCTGTACCTTGCTTTGCAACTTCCTGGGAATCTACAACTACTTCAAAAATACAAGAGTTTAAAAAAATCAAGGGAGTCACACACACACACACACACACACACACACACACACACACAC
>SJYX01020688.1:0-15918 GCA_006410675.1 Oreotragus oreotragus
AAAAAACAAAAAAAACACCAAATTGCCTAATTCTCAGATCAGAAGGGTTTCCTTTTACCTTTCATTCTCCATCTTTTATGGGGCTACCAAGGTAGCACTGGAGGAAAAGAACATGCCTGTCAATGCAGGAGGCATAAGAGATGAGAGTTCAGTCCCTGGTTAGGAGGATCCCCTACAGGAGGAAGTGGCAACCCACTCCAATATTCTTTCCTGGTAAATCCCATGGACAGAGGAGCCTGGCAGGCTGCAGTCCATAGGGTTACTAAGAGTCAGACATGACTGAAGCAACTTAGCACACACTCACTCCATGTTTTATAGTTCTTGGTTTTACATTTAAGTCTATGATAGATTTTGAGCTAAGTTTTATGTATGATGTGAGGTATGGGCTGAGCTTCCTTTGTGTGTGTGTGTGTATGGATATCCAATTGTTTCTGCACCGTTTGTTGAAAAGACTCATCTTGCTCCACAAATTATCTTTTCACTTTAGTGAAACGTCAATGGACCACACAGGTGTGGTTCTCTTTCTGGATTCTGTTTTGTTCCATTGAGCCACATAGCTTTACTTTTACTGATATCACATTGTCTTGATGACTGTGGAGCCAGGGGTTCAGCCGCAGGTTTTTTTGTGTTAGTTAATTTTTGGCTTCACTGGGTCTTTGCTGCGGTGCGTGGGCTTTCTCTAGTTGCGGCGAGCAGGGGCCACTCCTTGTTGCGGTGCCCGGGCTTCCCATCGCGGTGATTTCTCTTGTTGTGGCTTGAGGGCTTCCATTTTGGTGCACAGGCTTAGTCACTCCTCAGCATGTGGGATCGTCCCAGACCAGAGATCAAGCCTGCGTCCCCTGCACTGGCAGGCGGATTCTTAACCTCTGGACCTCCAGGGAAGTCCCTAGCCACAAGTTTGAAAGAGACTGCTTTATGAGTATTACATTAGTTATGTCCTTACATGTGTATGTGTGAGATTCTTGACTGCAAAGACATTATCATATTCATTTCTGCGTCCTTCTCAACAGCACCCAGATTAATAAGAAGTGTGTGGTGGGAGGGGCTTGTGAAATGTTTGGTGGCACCATGATGGATGGGCAATGAGGGAGATATAGTGATCAGCCATCCTCCCTGTAAGAGTCTAGCCAATAGCCTTTATACTCACATCCCCAGGCATGGGCTGGGACCACGACTCTGAGTATTCAGTCCTCTTTCCTTTTGTGTGAAAGGTTAAGTGAGAAGGAGAAAGGATTGTTTCTCTGGTATTTCTTGGGTTCCAGATCAGAGGATGCCCTGTGCAGCTTCTTGGCCCTGAGTCTGCCCTCACCCAGATCTTGCTCCATTGGCCTTCTCACGTTTGCTGGGACAGAAAAGGGTACAGCACATATGGTCTGAAAACAGTCACAGAAACCCCTTCGGAAGCCATCGTGGCCGTGTAGGAGGTAGGCACTTCTCAGCCTTCATCCTTCTTACGGTAATTTGGGTGTTCAGCTACGTTCATTTGAAAGTCAGTTTACCCCAGGAGAAGGGGAATAGAGTGCTCGAGCTCAAATGGGGTGATTTTTGCAAAAGTCAGGCGCTGGGAAAATCAACATCACTCCCATTTTAAAACCATCAAAATCAAGGTCTATTTGTTTAAGCTGTTTATTTGGTACAGACAGGCTGCCAGGGCTACAAATGAAACATTTGTTCCTGCTGATGGCTTCGAAAGGCCAATCTTCCTTTCACGCTAAGAATCCCAGTAGCTGAATGCCTCCCTCTTTATCTGGTCTGCCGTCTTTGCCTTGAGCACTCGGAGCTGTCATGAGTGTCTGAGTCTGGCGAGGTGACAGCTTTATTAAAGATGCGGCTATCTCTGTCTGAGGGCTTATCTCTTCCCTTGGTGCTGGTATTATTCAACTCTTGCTTTGCAAATTATTTTTTTCACATATTCACACACATTCCTGCTGGAGGGCAGTGATCCCTTCCTCGGATGCCTTCACTGTCTTGCACATAGTGTTAAATAAATAGCTGTGTGTATACTTGCATGCACAAAAACATAGACTGTTACCAGGATTTGGGCTTCCCAGGCAGTGTCAGTGGCAAAGAGTTCACCTGCCCGTGCAGGAGACGTAAGAGACGTGGGGGTAGATTCCTGGTTTGGGAAGATCCCCCGGAGGACGCTATAGCAACCCACTCCAGTATACTTGTCTGGAGAATCCCACAGACAGAAGAGCCTGGCGGGCTACGATCCATAGGGTTGCACAGAGTCAGACATGACTGAAACGACTTAGCACTCGTGCATGCATACATGCATTACCAGCGTTGGAAGAGTTTAAAAGCCAACCCCAGGGAGGCAATCAGTGGATCGTTTTTAAGCCCAGATGCTTGAGGGGGTGGTTGATAACAGGACCAAGTCAGCAATTATCATTTAAAGGACTCTGTACTGGGGAGGAAGCTTTTAGGAAGCAGCCCAGATGTCATTTTCTTTTAAACCCCACTCAAGATTCTCACTGTGGCTGCCAGAGGAACAGAAGTGCCTGTTTGCATGGGAGGGAAGTCGTCCCTTCAGACATTTGTTCAAGGGCAGAAAAGTCAGGGCCAGTGGGAACAAGAAAATCAGACAGTGGAAGACAGGTAAGGATGAAGATGCTGAGAATCTTTTTCATCCTTTTCCAGCCTGGGACCTTGGGATGTTGCTTGCAGATCTGCCTGAGATCAAGAAGTAGGTTTGCAGTTCACACAGGAAACAGTAGGAAGAAAGATGAAAATGGTGTGGCGTATCCCAGTTTCCACGGAGAAGAGGTTAGCTGTGAACAGTGGAAGCGGATTTTCTCTACGGAGTTGATGGCTTAGGAAGCACTCTTCTTTGCACCGTGTGGTTCAGCATTTCTCACCCACCTCTTTGGTGGTCTTCATAATGTGTGTTCTTTGGCATCTGTGCCCCGGTGACAAAAACCTCAGGTACTGCTCACCAGGTGGGTGTCCCTGACATTCTCAGGACTGAGGTCTTTTGAGGTTCTGCCACCCACTCCTGGCACACAGGCTTGCACCCTCAAAACTTGATTTCCCAGAATTAGACTCATTTATTATCCATATTCATGTGGAAACATATGCCCCCGTTTTTTATTCAAAACAGAGGCTTGCCTTAGGATGACATCTCAAGCCCTCAGCCGCACGCAGGCACTGCCCTGCTCTTCAGGCCCACCAGCCTCTCCCTGCCCCTCTGAGCCCTCACACCTCTGGGCAAAAAGGGGGACCCCTCCCCCGGTTGCTTGTTAGCATCTCACTTCTCCTTTAAGATTCATGTCACCTTTCTGAGCTTGCTTCTTATCTGTTAAACTGGACTTACCTGTCTTAGGGCTGCTGTGACAAAGTACTGAGTAGCTTAAACATTAGAAATTTGTATTTTCACAGTTCTGGAGGCTAGAGAGTCTAAGATGAAGGTTCTGGCTGAGTTGGTTTCTGATGAAAGCCCTCTTCCTGGCTTGCAGACGGCCACCCCTCGCTGGTCCTCACCTGACTTTTGCACGGTGCACACAGGTAGGAGGTGGGGGGAAGGAGAGAGGGAGACAGAGACAGAGAGACTCAGAGAGAGACGCGGGAGGGGGGGTGAACAGCACTTCTCTCGGGCGTGTCTTCTCATAAAGATGCTCGTCTCATTGGATCAGCGACCCACTCTTGCAGCCTCACTTCACCTTAATGGCTTCCTTATGGGCCCCATCTCCAAATCTCCAAATCGGCCAAATCACAGGGGGTTTGGGGTCAACATATGATTGGGGTCCCTGATGCTGGGATTCATAGCTGGTGTTTCAGAGCCAGAAGCAGACAGGACTAGATGTTAGGAAGGACTCTGCCTGACCGACGGGGAGGTAACCCGGCCACAAGAGGTGCAGCCAGTCGTGTCCACCTCATCCTGTCTCAAGGAGCAATGCTCGGGGTGTGGAAACATCAGGACGGCTCTTGTCTGTCTGGTGAGTGTCCGCCTGAGTCTGGTGCACAGAGTCAAGGCAGCTCTCCAGTGTCACCCAAGTACAAGTGGGCAATTCCTCAGGGCTAGATGTATTTTGGAATTAGATGTTTTCTTCAAAATTAAAAAAAAAGAGAAAAAAGCACTGGTAACACACCCTATATTCTTTTTTTTTTTTTTTTTAAATTATTTATTTATTTGGCTCCGCTGGGTCTTAGTTGCAGCATGTGGAATCTTTAGTTGTGGCATGCAGGATCAAATTCCCAAACCAGGGATATCATCCAGGTCCCCTGCACTGGGAACTCGGAGTCTTAGCCACTGGCCCGCCAGCAAAGTCCCAATACAGCCTATATTTTGCACATTGAGTAACACCGCCAGGAGATCTAAAGATCTAGGCAGCACCCTATGGTCAAACATATAAAGAAATTTTTTGGGAGAAGTCATGTGATGTCAAGGTTGTCACTGCCACTAAATAACAATGCCACAAGCCTACGAAAAGATGTTCAGAATGGCCAGTCCAGGATGGTGAGGTGAAACAATTCAGGGGGCCTGACTGTGGAAAGAGAAGAGAAAACAGCATATGCAGAGGAGGAAAGCTGACAAATCTGGGGGCTTCCCCCTGAGGCTGCTCTCCAGAGATTCAGGGGAGCCACAGTGATGGGGAACCCCAGTGATGGCTGCCACGCAGTCAGGAAGTCAGTCTCTCCAGCAACTTCCTATCCTCTGCCTGCCGAGCTGCAAAGAGCCACCTCCCCACAGGCTGCAGTGTGCAGATGTTTCTCTCTGATCAAGAATATAATTAACACCTGTCAAAGCAATGGGCCGCGGTGAGAGGGGGATTTCCTTCTCCTCAGGAACTGTGTTCCTCAAGAAGTGCTCGGTGTCTAGGAAGAACATTTCCAACGTGGAGGGATTAAAAAGCCATCTTATAAAATGAAGAGGCAGGTGGTGTTTATCTGAGCTAATGCCTGTTAGTTTATTCATTTGATTTCAGTGAGCATGCTGACAAGATGCCCGATGAGCTAGGGAAACTTGTTCAGTATTGGACCCTTGGCCACGCACACTCGTGCCAAATCTGGGGATGACATTTTGCTTTGCTCCTCTTGAGTCAAGAGAATCATCTGTGGGTAGAAGGGGTTATTTGTTACTTTTATCCCCACAGTTATTTCGCACAAAGCATAACAAGGGAAATATTTCCTTAAAGGCTCTGTTTGTGTTGAATTATTTTTAGGGAGCTCTGTAGTCAATTAAATATTCAGTGGTAAATGAACTACTGAGAAGGTTGTGGTCTTATGGGACGTAATTGTACATGTCACCAGGGTTTTGTTTAAATTTTGAGAGAGGCCAAAAGTTGGTCATACACAGATATGACACAGTCATAATGTAAACCATAATGAGGACCGCCGTGCAGTACCTTTTGGGTCTTGAGAATTCATGATTGCCTATGCAACTGACAACATTCTTATGATACAATTTCTATTCTGAGATGTCCAGTTTCAATTCAGTTCAGTTCAGTCGTTCAGTCATGTCTGATTCCTTGAGATCCCATGGACTGCAGCACATCAGGCTTCCCTGTCCATCACCAACTCTTGGAGCTTACTCAAACTCATGTCCATCAAGATGGTGATGCCATCCAACCATCTCCTCCTCTGTCATCCCTTTCTCCTTCTGCCTTCAATCTTTCCCAGCATCAGGTTCTTTTTCAATGAGTCAGCTCTTTGCATCAAGTGGCCAAAGTATTGGAGCTCCAGGTCCCACAGCAGTCCTTCCAATGAATATTTACAGTTGATTTCCTTTAGGACTGACTGGTTTAATCTCCTTGCAGTCCAAGGAACTCTCAACAGTCTTCTCCAACACCACAGTTCAAAAGCATCAATTCTTCGGCGCTCCACTTTCTTTATGGTCCAGCTCTCACACTGATACATGATTACTAGAAAAACCATAGCTTTGACTAGAAGGATCTTTGTTGGCAAAGTGATGTCTCTCCTTTTTANTGCAGTCCAAGGAACTCTCAACAGTCTTCTCCAACACCACAGTTCAAAAGCATCAATTCTTCGGCGCTCCACTTTCTTTATGGTCCAGCTCTCACACTGATACATGATTACTAGAAAAACCATAGCTTTGACTAGAAGGATCTTTGTTGGCAAAGTGATGTCTCTCCTTTTTAATAAGCTGTCTAGTTTGGTCAAAGCTTTTCTACACATCGATTCAGAGTGGATGACTTGGACAGAAAAATGAGAGGAACTGGTATTAGAATCATACATTTTTTCAGAGAAGAGTCCCCCAGCTTCCTGCATTGGGAGGTGAATGTGGGAATGGTGACATGAGCCTTATAAGGACACCAGTCATTGGGTTAGGGCCTGGTATAACTCATAATTCATCTGAAACTGATTACATCTACAAAGACTGTCCTTTGAAACAAGGTCACCTGTGTTTGGTCTTTGGGTAATTCCTGGCATACGGCTCCAGAACACTTGGCATTTCCTAAGCAAGGAGAGGGATAAAGGTGACTTTTGTTATGTTAATGAGGTGACTTTTGGAAAGTCCTTAAGGATGGGGTTGGTGGCAAGGAGAACCAACCAAGAGATTAGAGGCATGGAGATTTCAGTCCCATCCCCCAGACATCTGGAGTGGAGATGGGGCTGGAAATGCAATTCAGTCACCAGAGGCCAATGGTCTAACCCATCATACCTTTGTAATGAAGCTCTATTAAAAACCCCAAAGGAGTGAGTCCAGAGAGCTTCTGGGTTGGACATGCTGGGACAGTGGTGACTCTGGAAGGGGCATGGCAACTCCACAACCCTCCCCACACACTTTGCATCTCTTCCATCAGGCTGCTCCTCAGTTGTAGATTTTTACAATAAACCAATAATCTAATGTACAATGTTTCTCTGAGTTCTGTGCGCCACTCTAGCAAATGAATTGAACCCAAGGAGGGGGTCATAGGAAACTGCAATCTGTAGCCAGTTGGTCAGAAGCCCAGGTGATAATCTGAATTTGGGACTGGCCCTGGAAGTTTGAGTGGAGAATGGCAATCTTGATCGAACCCATAAGCTGTCAGTCTCTGAGTGGACAGTGTCAGAATTGAGTTGAACTGTAGGATACCCAGCTGGTGGTGAGGAATTATTTATTGGTGGGAGAAACCCCCTGCCCACACCATACACACAGACACACACAGCGGAAGTATGCATGTGCAGAACAGTCCACAGGAGGGTGGTGGGGGGGTGGTCTCTAGGAAGAGCAAGAAATTCATCAGCAGCCCCTCTGGTCTCCTCTCTCTCCCAGGGGGAGTTAGTGTGCTTAGTCGCTCAGTTGTGTCTGACTCTGCGACCCCATGGACTGTAGCCCACCAGGCTCCTCTGTCCATGGGATTCTCCAGGCAAGAACACTGAAGTGGGTTGCCATGCCCTCCTCCAGGGATCTTCCCAACCCAGGGATCAAACCCGGGTCTCCTGCATTTGTAGGAGGATTCTTTACCATCTGAACCATGTGGGAAGCCCCCAGGTGTAATTAACTGCACGATCAACTCCCACAATTCAGGGAGCTCTCGTGGAGCAGTCACCTAGGAAAACAGAACCAAGTCCTGTGCTTCATCCGAGTCCAGAAGGGGAAGGAGGACCCAGGTCAGTTTGGCTGTGACCATGTGGGCTCAGCCATCACTGGGGTCAAGGACAAGCCTGGACCATGTGGTTCAGACCTCACTGTAAGCTGGGTGCAGCCATCCAGGTCACCTCCCCTAGGGGGCTGTGGCCGAGCCTGGGGCCAGTGAGTGCCCTGGGTGCACAGAGCTGGAGGCAGGACCAAACCAACTGGCAGATCGGACCAATTCTGTCTCCAAATGTCTTGACTGTATTTCAGAAGCCCTCCTGTGGATGGTTAACACCTCCTGTCCTTTGTGGATGCTTTGAAAGTGCGAAGCTGATCTCAGGGCTTATTGGAAATGTGAGCCACCAGATGTGGGCTCAGGCCTGCCACGCCTTCCTGCTTACTTTTGGGCAGGAGCTCAGAGGGAAACCCCCCTGGTTGAGCCCCTCCCAGGGCCCGCACCCAGAGTCACACAGGACAGTCTGTGTCAAGCAGGTGTCTGCCGTTCCCTGCACGGAAGCACAGACCTGCAGTGTAAGCCCTAAGAGGGATGGCCACGGTGCAGTTGCCCTTATTTGGTTCAGAAGCTGGGTGAGATGAATCAGCCTTGGAAAGAGCAGGGACCCGGGACACTCCTTGGTGCTGGCACTTGGAGGAGCCGCAGATGCAGCGCCCTGGCCTCATCTGCCTAGTGAGGGCTTGTGGTCACCGTGAGGCCACTCCTCTCGGGCCTGCTGTAGCTACAAGGAGCGGCTTCAGCCGAGCACATGCCCTTCGCAGGACTGTCCACGCCCAGTAACTGATTAAGGAGGGATGTCAGAGTCTGGCCATCTCCCCTTGGGGCTGCCTGGGCTCTGCTGGGCTGCACAGCGCTAACCCTGGCCTCTCCCCTTTCCATCAGATCACAGGCCTCGGTCCCCCTCCTAGGACAAGCCAGATGTGGAAGGGGTGATGGCCTGGTACACATGTGACATCCTATTAGGTTGTCATAACCACACGAGGTTGGGGAAACAATGGAAACAGTAAGAGACTTTATTTTGGGGGGGCTCCAAAATCACTGCAGATGGTGACTGCAGCCATGAAATTAAAAGACACTGGCTCTTTGGATGACCAACCTAGATAGCATGTTAAAAAGTAGAGACATTACTTTGCCAACAAAGGTCCATCTAGTCAAAGCAGTGGTTTTTCCAGTAGTCATGTGTGGATGTGAGAGTTGGACTATAAAGAAAGCTGAGCACCAAAGAATTGATGCTTTTGAACTGTGATTGTTGGAGAAGACTCTTGAGAGTCCCTTGGACTGAAAGGAGATCCAACCAGTCCATCCTAAAGGAGATCAGTCCTGGGTGTTCTTTGGAAGGACTGATGCTGAGGCTGAAACTCTAATCCTTTGGCCACCTGATGCAAAGAGCTGGCTCATTTGAAAAGACCCTGATGGTGAGAAAGATTGAGGGCAGGAGGAGAAGGAGATGATGGAGGATGAGATGTTTGGATGGCATCACCGGTTCGATGGACATGAGTTTGAGTAAGCTCCAGGGGTTGGTGATGGACAGGGAGGCCTGGCATGCTGCAATTCATGGGGCCTCAAAGAGTCGGATATGACTGAGCGACTGAACTGAACTGAACTGAACCACATGAGGAAGAAGCTGCGGTTCCTCAGAGGGCTCTGGTGGGCAACCCATGGTGTGACTGAGGCCCAGGAAGCTCCCGAGGATGGGAAGCTGTGCACGCTTGGTGGCTGGGCGCTGATGTGGAGGAAGGCACTGAGCTCCTGACGTCATAATTACTTGGTTCTCTTGCACTGAAACATCCCACAAAGGACAGTAATTATCAAGTCCTGCCTGACGTGACATTTTCTTCAACACATGAGAAGACACTCCCGAATTTCTTCTCCCTCCTCCCATCCCCCTCCCCTGCCTCTCTCCATCCCTCTTCCCGCTCTGCTCCTAGTTCACGTTCAGGCCACGCCGCTTCCCTCACTGTGCCCTTTCCTCTCCTGATCCTGTAACGCCCCCTTCTCTGGCCAGAAGTAGATGGGAGCTGGGGGCAGCCAGAGACAAGCGTTTGTCAGATGTTTGCAGGGCAGGGCCCGGAGCAGCTCGAATGTGTGCTAATGTCAGGAGCTGAGCTGAGGCCCGTGGCCCTTTGTTGAAATCCACGGGGGATAAGGAGGGGCTGGCTGTCCCCACTCCTGAGGTTCCCTTTCTCCTGCACTCTGCTGGGGATCAGATTTCCTATATGGCAGCCAAGTTCAGTGAAAAACACTGGACTTGGACATACACACCCAGATAGATTTGTTTTAAAATCACTAGCTATTCACTTTTTTAAAAATTAAGGCACTTCCCTGGTGTTCCAGTGGCTAAGACTCCGAGCTCCCAATGCAGGGGGCCTGTGTTCAATCCCCAGTCACAGAGTTAGATCCCACATGCCAGAAACTAAAGATCACGTGTGCCAAAACTAAGACCTGCTGCAGACAAATAGATAAATATCTCCTTAAATTGATAACCTTTATTTTCTTAAAGCAGTTTTAGGCTTCTAACAAAACTGGAGGGACAATATGAAGAGTTCCCACATACTCCCTGACCCTACATAGGCACAGACTCCCACTGTCAACACCCTCACTAGAGGGCATCTTTATTACTATCAATGAACCTCCACTGATGCGTCATTATTCTCCCTTGGTGTTGTACACTTTAAGGTAAGTGTTAGTCACTCAGTCGTGTCCAGCTCTTTGCAACCTCATGGACTATAGCCAGCCAAGCTCCTCTCTATCCATGGGATTCTCTAGGCAAGAATACCAGAGTGGGTAGCCATTCCCTTCTCCAAGGGATCTTCCTAACCCAGGGATTGAACCAGGGTCTCCTGCATTATAGGCAGATTCTTCACTATCTGAGCCACCAGGGAAGCCCCTGTATACCCTATGGGTTTGGACAAATGTATAGTGGTATATATCCACCCCACCCTCATAGTGTCATACAGAGGAGATTCACTGCTCTGTAAACCTCTGAGCTCTCCTGAATCACCCCTTGTCCCTCTAACCCCTGGCAACCACTGATCTTCTTATTGCCTCCATAGCTTTATCTTTTTCCAGAAGGCCATGTGGTTGAAATCATGCAGGATGTGGTCTTTTCAGATTGGCTTCTTTCACTTACTCATATGCATTCAAGTCTCTTCCATGTCTTTTCATGGCTTGATAGCTCGTTTCTCTTTAGCAACGAGTAATATTCCATTGTCTGGATGTACCATTGTTTATTTATCCACTTACCTATTGAAGGACATCTTGGTTAAGTCCAAGTTTTGGCAATTATGAATAAAGCTGTGATAAACATCTGTGTGCAGGTTTTCATGTGGACATAAGTTTTCAACTTATTTGGGTCAATACCAAGGAGCAGTTTTGTAAGAAACTGACAAAGTGTCTTCCAAAGTGACTGTATCATTTTTCATCCCCACCAGCACTGAATATATCCTGGTTGCATTTATGCTGCTGCTTATCCTTGTCAGCATTTGGTGTTGTCGGTTATTTGGATCTTGAACACCTTATAGGTGCATAATGACATTTCACTGTGGTTTTAACTCGCAAGTCTCTAATGGTCTAGAATGTGGAGCATCTTTTCATGTAATGACTTGCCATCTGCATATCTTCTTTAGTGAGCTATCTGTTCAGGTCACTTGCTGGAATTTTGATTGGGATCGCATTGAATTTACAGACCGAGTTAGTAAGAATGGACATCTTGACAAAATGGGTCTTCCTATCTATGAACATGGACTGCCTTTCCAATTACTTAGCTTTTCTTTGGTTTCTTTCACCAGAATTTTGTAGTTGTCCTCAAATAGACCTTATACAACTTTTGCCAGATTTATACCTAAATATTTCATTTTGGGGGTGCTAATTTAAGTAATAATAGCACAGTGCATGCTAAAGTTAATCAAAGGGAAGATCCTTCTGGGTGGGTCTGGCCTAATTAGTTAGATCAGAGACTCTCATGCTGGCCTCAAAGCACATGAAGCCTCCATGAGTTCTATAGTAGCAAGGAAATAAATTCTGCCACCTGGGCCTCAGATGAGACCCCAGCCCCCACCAAAACATTGACCATGGCCTTGTGAGATCTTGAGCAGAGGACCCAGCTAAGCCTCGGCCAGATTCCTGTCTGGTGAAAACTGAGATAGTAGATCAAATACACCGTGAACAGCACTGACTTTGGGGAAGAGGGAAGTTGGGTGTGTAGGTGTGAGGCTTTCACATTTTTTGAATTTTTGCCGTGAGTGCATATTAATTTTGTAATTAAAGGAAATGTGAAAGGACTTGTCTGTTTATTTATCTGGCTGCACCGGATCTCAGCTGCAGCGCTCACTGTCTTTGTTGCATCGTTCGCGATCTCCCATGGCAGCACCCAGGTTCTCTAGCTGTGGCGCTCGGGCTCAGTAGTTGTGACTTAGCTGCTCTGAAGCATGTGAGATCTTAGTTCCAAGACCAGGGGTCAAACCTGCATTGCAAGGCAGATTCTTAACCACTGGACTACCAGGGAAGCCCTTTAGGAACTTGTTTTTAAAAGGATTTTCTTCCCCTTTTATACTCCTTTTAAAGAGCAAGTGCCAAAGCAGACGGCCTCCCACGGCCCTCCTGGTGACTGCTCTGCCCCACTGCACATAGCGGGGCCTGAGACCTGAGCGTTCCCCTTCGCCTGTGTTCAGCTCAGTTCAGTTCAGGCGCTCAGTCGTGTCCAGCTCTTTGCGACTCCATGGACTGCAGCACTCCAGGCCTCCCTGTCCATTACCAACTCCTGGAGCTTGCCCAAACTCCTGTCCATCAAGTCGGTGATGCCATCCAACCGTCTCATCCTCTGTCATCGCCTTCTCCTCCCGCCTTCAATCTTTCCCAGCATCAGGGTCTTTTCCAATGAGTCAGTTCTTCGCATCAGGTGGTGCCTGTGTTGTCACGGCGTTTTCCTTTCCCTAAGAAAGTCAAAGCAACTCTATGTCAGGCCCAGAGTGGGGTCATACTCCAGCCTCCAGGGCGGCTGCCTGCATCCCAATTCTTTGTCTTTCTACACATCTGGGCTGTGCCCTGTCACATCCACAGCCTTCCCACCTGAAGCCTGAGCTGGATGAGTCACACCTGCACAGAGCTGGGGGCCAGGTGTGCAGACACGAAGGGTCATGCCCACAGCAGGACTGGACCCAAGAGGTCAAACTCTCTTTCCGTGCTCCTTGCCTTCACATTTTCAGCATCTTATCATTCGTAAAGGTTATTCACACTCATTATTTTACTTATTCCTTGTGGGATCTTTTCTTAAAATATGTATTTGGGTGCACTGGGTCTTACAGCTCGCAAGATCTTCTTCGCAGCATGTGAGATTTAATTCCCTGACCAGGGATGGAACCCGGGCCCCTTGCATTGGGAGTTCAAACTCTTAGCCATTGAACTACCAGGGAAGTCCCGTTCGGTATGAGATCTTGTACTCAGAAAGGAAAGGTCACTGCTTCCATCTTGCAGTTGGAAAAATTGAACCATAAAAAAGAAAAAGGAACCTCAGGAGCTGGGGCAAAAAAAAAAAAAAGAAGTTTCCTGATGAATCCATTTTAAATCATTCTGTTTCCTACCCACTCCCACCAGGCTGACCTCCTGCACTCGACTTCCAGGCACAGTGTATTTAGACAGGAGGAGGAGGCCTGAGCCTTCTGGTCAATCAGCTCCTTGGCCCCAGGGGGCAGCTTGCAGGCCGATGGGTGCTCAGCAATAATGAAATGCAAATTGTCGGTGGAGTACAGAACTGAATTTTAATGAAAGGCATTATTAAATTCAGCAACACACAAAGAAATCTTAACTGAAGAGAACTGATTATTCCATAAAAAAGAATAGACCGCAGCTTGCCTAGTCCGTTGTCTAGACAAATCACTTAGATACACATGTGCTGGTTTTAATTAGCACCATGGAAATTAAGCGTTCTGTAGCCTGAAATGTTATTGTTCAACAAATAAAAAAATACATATTCAATTAAAAAAATACAATTCAAACAATTACCCTCCATAATGCCTAAATAGACTCTGTGTGTTTTCCCCCTACCCTATTTAATTAAAAGCCCACATGAATCAAATTGCTTCTTCATCTTGTGTGTAATAGAAGGCTTTGTTCTCCCCCAGTCCCCTCCCCATTCCATGATATAATGAAATGTACAGTTCTAATAGAAGTCCTATGCAAGACTGATTAAAGACAGCAAGAAACGTTCCATTTTTAGCCAAAAAGTCCAGACTTTAGTCCCCCCTGGTTTAATCCTTCATGAATCTGAGCTCCTAGCTCAAATGTCTATGGATCAGTGACCTTCAATGAAAAGGCACTAATACATATATTTTTAAACCTATGGTATTCCAGGCTAAGCTGCCACGGAATCCAGACAGGGCCTAGGGGTCAGAGGATGAAGGGATGTGGCCAGAACCTTGGAGGAGAGGGGCGTCTAGGGAAGACTTGGCAGGTATGAGGGAGGAAGATGCCTTAGTCTGCTCTGGTTGCCATAACAAAATACTCCTGGTAGCTGGAAGTCCAAGATCAAAGTCTCCTGAGGTTCCTGGTGAGGCCACTCCTCCTGGATTGTGGATGGCCACCTTCTGGCTGCGTCTTCACCTGGTCTTTCCTCTGTGAGTGTGTGCGGAGAGAGACAGAGGTCGCTGGTGGCTCTTTTCATAAGGACACCGATCCCACTAGATGAGGGCCCCTTGGGCTCTTTGTTTTGGTTCACAGGCTCTCTCTAGTTGCAGCGTGTGGGCTTAGTTGCTCCTAGGCGTAAGGGAGCTTACTTCCCCAACCAGGGATCAAACCATCACTCCTTGCATTAGGAGGCAGGTTCTTAACCACTGGACCACCAGGGAAGTCCAAGGCTTCATTTTAACCCTAATTATCATCTTAAAATCCCAATGTCCAAATACAGTTTCACTGGGCGTTATGGCTTCAGCCCATGACTTTTGCCCTTGGCCATGATTCGGTCCATGCAGAGAAGGCAGTGACGGGTTGGAGTTGGGGGGGAACACTGGACGAAAAGGAATTCCAGACCTGACCTCTGTGTGCTGCTCTGGCTAGGGGAGTGGAGATGGCCCTGGGAGGATGTGTGACGCTTGGTGGGATGAAAGGGGAGGGGTTTCTGGGGCTCAGGCAGGTTAGTCACCAAGGCTCCCAGGCTTCCNGGGGGGGAACACTGGACGAAAAGGAATTCCAGACCTGACCTCTGTGTGCTGCTCTGGCTAGGGGAGTGGAGACGGCCCTGGGAGGATGTGTGACGCTTGGTGGGATGAAAGGGGAGGGGTTTCTGGGGCTCAGGCAGGTTAGTCACCAAGGCTCCCAGGCTTCCAAGGGTCTGAGAAGGAATCTAGGAGTTTGAGGCACAGGGCAGGCAGGTTTGGAGGGGCCGGTGAGTGCCAGCCAGCTCCCCTTTCTCAGAGATGCTGGCTCCTCCCACTTTCCCTGTCTGCCTTCTGGCTCCAGCCTGTTCTGTCTCCAGCAGGAGTCTTCCTCCCTGCTTTTCTTTGGTTACCGCCCCTCCAACTTGTCTTGACCTGTGATTTACCGCTGTATCTCTTTTGTTCTGTTGTCAGCAGGCCCCTGCTCTCCTCTGGGCTGTCTGGGGACATTTTCTCAGCTGTATTTTGCATCCGTCTCCTCCTCCTTTCCCACTTTCTGTCAGGACCAGCTTTCTTCCCTGTAGGGTCCTGAGATGTGATGAATGGACCACATGCAGTCAGCCTCTGGTTGCTCTTGAGAATTTAAGCTGTACTTATTTTTACCACGTCTGATGCACTCTGACGTTTCCTCTTCCATGCTATCTCAATAAAAATGATGGTCAGTACTCAATAAATTGATTGCACAACCAATCAACTACCCGAGGTCTGAAAAACGCTTGTCCATACTCCTTGCAAGACCAACTAGGTTCTGTGCAGTCTGTTTCTAGCTTCATCCATCAGTTTCTTGGGGCTACCAGCCACGTGCCTTCCTCTGCACAGGCTTCTCTCCCCAGGGTGAGGTAGGTCAACCAGGTGAGGTCCTCATACCTCAAGGCTCAGCACGAGCACCTGCCCAGCCTCCAGCTCTGGTGACCTGAGTTGTCTGTGGACTCCTGGGCTTCTGCAGCACCTCGGACCTCGTGACCATATCAGGGGGTGGCTGGGGGGGGCGATCTGTTTGAGGAGTCCCCATCACACACCCCAAATGCACACCTTAGCCAAAAATTGCTGTGCTTCTAAGCGAATGCAGCTTGTCTTCCAACCTTTTCTCAGCCTTCCAAACCAGCAACCGCCACTTGATGCCCCCTGCAGGTGAATTCAGGAACCACCACTCCTTTCACGTACCTCTGTTAAACGGCTGCCTGCATGCCTGCTCAGTCACTTGTGATGTCGGACTCTGTGCGATCCCACAGACT
>SJYX01020689.1:0-10429 GCA_006410675.1 Oreotragus oreotragus
CCCTGGAGAATTCTATAGACAGAGGAGCCTGGTGGGCTACAGTCCGTGGGGTCACAAAGAGTTGGATATGACCAAGCAACTAACATTTTCACAAATCTCAAGCTGCACGGTGCTGCTGCTGAGAGCAGTAAGGACTCTTTTAATACGTTCCATGCAGTAAAACTAAGCATTTGCCCTTGTGAGGAAAGGTGAGCTCCCAAGGGTGGGCTGGAGGGAGAGACTAGAGTCTGAGAGCATCGCTCCACTCTCCCTATAGGCCCTATAGCTTCTCTCCAAACCCTCGGGGACAGGGAGGGGGAAGGGGATACCTGGGGTGAGCAAAGCTGTCTTCCTGAGTCTCCCCCTCTTACAACAGGGAGGAAAAAGAGAACTGTCAAGATTCCTCTGCCTTTCCCCATGAATCACCTCTACCACACTGCTCTGGTAGCTTGCGATAAGGGAGAGGAAAAGTTGACAATCCAAGTATGGGCTGTAGGGATTTGCTAAAAGATGCAGACTTGGGCCCATTCCAGACCTGCAGGATTTCTGGAAAGCCTAGGGAATCTAAAATTTTAAACCAGAGCCTGAGGCTGTTCTGATCCCTGGAAGGGTGAGATCTACTGCTCCAGGGTTTCCTATGAGAGTGAAGGCTCTCTAGGGAGAAATAAACTAAAAGGACACTTAGTCACACCCTTCCCTCTTTCCTGAAAATCTAGAGTAAGGGTCTTGATAATTAGAAGCAGGGCAGAGCAAAGAGCTTCGGGCTCAGTATACCTAATCAGGGGGCTCCGCCAGTGGCTGAGCCTGCAATACAGGAGACACAGCAGACTCAGGTTCAGTCGCCGTGTCAGGAAGATCCCCTGAAGAAGCAAACGGCGACCCACTCCAGTATTCTTGCCTGGGGAAGCCCACGGACAGAGGAGCCTGACAGGCTACAGTCCACAGGGTTGCAAAGAGTCGGACGCGACTGAAGCAACTTAGCATGCATACTTAATCAGATTGCTTTCCTAATGCTTAGCCCAAAGAGATGGGAAACTTTCACAGTCCAGGGTTTCACTGACAGCAGGCTCTCCCCACCTGCACCTCAACCCCAGATGGGTCGAGTTCCCAGCGTGCCTCCACTTGGTAGCCTTGGTCAACCAGGCACAGTCAGGTGGAGGGAAAGTGAGCAGAAACCAGGCCCCCGGGTGATGCAGGAACAGGCGCAGGAGGAGAAAACATCACCATCCAGAGCCGCCTTCCAGCTGTGACTCCTCATAGCCCTAGAAGGTAAGGCGCTGTTTAGGGAACCGAGTTCAGTGGCTGGGCCCCAGTTGTGGCGTGGGCCCTTCGGGAAGCCGGTGCCCTGGACGCCGCCCTGACTGCTGGACACTGTCGCCTGCGCACAACAGCGGGGCCACCGGCCGGAGCCCGGGCACTGGCAGGAAACGCTTCAGAGGAAGGGACGGCAGGACATGGCGACAGCGAGCACGCAGGCCACAGAGGAAAGCAGCGAAGACCACCACCGACGGTCGGCTGATGGCACGGGGCAGCGCGGGAGGCGGGGGACGCGCCAGGTCGACGCTCACCGTGTGCAGGTCCCACCTGAGACCTGCTCTGCGCAGCTCATGGTCAGGGAGGGAGCCTGTCTGTGCGACAGATCTGGCCTGTGGGGGATCGTCTATGGACCCCCTTCCCTCCACACACACACAAGCCAAGTCTGGCTCAACAGCCTTCTTTTTCTCTAAAAACCTTTTAATTTTAAAATAGTTTTAGATTTACTAGGAAGTTCTAAGAATATCACAGAGGGCTCCCAAGGGCCCCACGCTCAGTGTCTCCTAATGTCAATATAACGATGGCACAGCTGCCAGAAAAAGTGAACAAACCAATACCGACTGACCCTGCGTGTGAGCTCAGTTGTGTCTGACTCTTCGTGACCCCAGGGACTGTAGCCCACCAGGCTCCTCTGTCCATGGGATTCTCCAGGCAAGAATACTGGAGTCAGGGGCTGAACTCAGGTCTCCTGCATCTCCTGAACTGCAGGCAGGTTCTTTAAAGCTCAGCCACCAGGGAAGCCGACACTGACTGANGTGACCCCAGGGACTGTAGCCCACCAGGCTCCTCTGTCCATGGGATTCTCCAGGCAAGAATACTGGAGTCAGGGGCTGAACTCGGGTCTCCTGCATCTCCTGAACTGCAGGCAGGTTCTTTAAAGCTCAGCCACCAGGGAAGCCGACACTGACTGATGCATTATTACGAAACTAAGCTTGCATACGTTCAGATGTCCTCATTTCCCCCCAGTGTTGTTTTCTATCCTAGTATCACGTGTTACATGTGCTTCCCTGGCTCAGTTGGTCAAGAATCTGCCCACAAAGTGGGAGACCTGAGTCCAATCCCTGGCTTGGGAAGTTCCCTTGCAGAAGGAAATGGCTAACCTACTCCAGTATTCTGGCCTGGAGAATTCCATGAACTGTATAGTCCATAGGGTCACAAAGAGTTGGACGTGACTGAGCGATTTTCATTTCATCACGTTACATTCAGTCCTCCCACATCAAGTATCTCAGGCTTATTTTTGAGATCTTAACAGTCTTAAGGAGGATGGAGTGAGTATATTTTAGGCTGTCCTTCAATCTGGGCATCTGTTCTTTTTTTTGAAAAAGTATTTATTTTATTTGGCTGCACCAGATCTTCTTGCGGTATGTGGGATCTTTAGTCCCCCAACCAGGGATTGAACAAAGGCCCCCTGCATTGGGAGCCTGGAGTCTTAGCCACTGGGCCACTGGGGAAGCCCCCAGTCTGGGCATCTTTGATGCCTGTTTTTGTAAATGACGTTTTATTGACAGACGGCCCCACCGTTCATTTTGTCCTGTCTGCGGCTGCTTTCGCTCTATGATGCAAGCTAAGTAGTTGTGAAACAAACTGAGCGGCTGTGAAATCTGGAGATGCTAATTAATATGGCCTTTTACAGAACCAGTTTATAGACCCCTGGGGTAAACTACTATACCAGGGCTTAAGTGTAAACTGCTGAATCCAGGAGACATTCTACAGGAAAAGCCACTGCGAACCTGCTCTGGCCGATTTTATGATCTTTCAGTCTTGGGGGAGGGTTTTGTCAGTTCACGTCGAAATGAAACGTTTTCTGGGTGGAAATGGTGATGTTAAAGATAAGTGGCTAGATGAAACATTCTGGAGCACTTCCACACTTGCGGGAGAAATTTTACCTAGGGGCTCAGGTCAACCTCGAGCCGGTCCTGTGTCCTGTTGCTGGGTCGGCGGCTTGGTGGGGCCCCGGGAAGATGGAGCTTGGGTGCACTGGGGGCCACTCCAGAGGCCAGGGCCAACAGGACCAGCTCTGGGACGGCTGCACTTCTGCCTGCTCACTTGGAGATCGATGGGAAGGAATCCAAGAGGCGGATGTGGCGGGACCGGTTGCTGATTAGTTGCTCAGTCATGTCCGACTCCTGTGACCCTATGGATTGTAGCCGCCAGGCTCCTCTGTCCATGGGATTTCCCAGGCGAGAATACTGGAGTGGGCTGCCATTTCCTTTTCCAGGGAGTATTCCCAACCTAGGGAGTGCACCTGTGTCTCCCACGTCTCCTGCACTGGCAGACGGCTTCTTTACCCCTGAGCCACCGGAAGCCCGCGGTGGGACCTGATGGGGAGTGTTCCCGACGTGTCTGTTGTCGCTCAGTCAGGTCTGACTCTTTGCTTCCCCGTGGACTGTGGCCCACCAGGCTTCCCTGTCCTTTACCATCTCCCAGAGCCTGCTCAAACTCATGTCCATTGAGTCAGTGATGCCATCCAACCATCTCATCCTGTCACCCTCTTCTCCTGCCCTCAATCTTTCCCAGCACCAGGGTCTTTTCCAGTGAGTTGGCTCACCACATAAGGTGGCCAAAGTATTTAAGCTTCGGTCCTTCCAGTGAATATTCAGGGTTTTAATTGTGGTAGGTCTTAATGTACCATTTTAATGTACGATTTGGTGGCTTCTGGCAGGTTTGCTATGTCGGGCAGCCGTCACCTCTATCGCGTCCCAGCATGCGTCATTACCCCAAAGGAAACCTTGTGCCCATAAGCAGCCACTCCCCGCTCCCACTGCCCCAGCCCCGGGCGACTGCTCATCTGCTCGCTGTCTCCTTGGATCCGCCTGTTGCAGACACTTGACGTCGATGGGGTCAGAAGTGCGTGGCCCTGTGGGTCTGGCTTCTTCCGCTCGGCACGATGCTGTCGTCCACCCTGCAGCGTGTCACTGTTCCATTCCTCTTGGCTTGTTGTTGTCCAGTCACTCAGTCGTGTCTGACTCTGCAACCCTGAGGACTGCAGCACGCCAGGCTTCCCTGTTCATCACCATCTCCTGGAGCTTGCTCAAACGCACGTGCATTGAGTTGGCATTCCTCTTTGCGGCTGAGCAATCTCCACTGTGTCCACTCTGCTTTGGAAAGGGGCAGTAGGAGTAACAGCCAGGCCTGCCTTGGTGGGTCTCTCCGTCCTCCTTGGGTCTGGGGGGGCCACGGCTGGCGCTAACCTGAGTCCAGGAGGACCACTGAAACCAAGGCCCTCCAGTGTCCCCCGTGCTCTGGGGTAAAGTGCTTCTAGTCACCTCTTTTTTGGATCGGTGCAGTCCTCCCTTTGATCTTTCATCACAGGACTGCTCTAGCCTTCGCTTCTCTCATGGAGGCCTCTCCCCACTGTCTCCCATCTTTTAAAATTTTTTTCAAATATTTATTGGGCTTCACTGGCTTGTAGTTACGGTGTGCGGGCTCAGCTGCTCTGCAGCAAATGGGATTTTAGTTCCCCGACCAGGGATCGAAACTTAACACAGGTTAAGAATGCAGGTTCTTAACCACTGGACCACCAGTGAAGTCCCTCCAATCTTCTTTAAGGGGCAGCTCTGGAACGGGCATCGAAGGCCACCCATGCACAGGAGGGCTTGGATCCCCACGAGGTGTCCCCACAGCCTCAGCATTGCCATGACCACATCACCGTGCTCGCTTTCTCCCTGCTCTGCCACAGCTGAAATATGGGGCTGCTGCAGGAAGCGAATGGGCCCCGAGCACTGGAGGGCCTCTCAAGGAGCCTCAGGGTGTGGGGCTGGGAGTCGCACAGTGCTGGTGCTGGACGAGGACCCTGCTGGCCTCGGGACCTTCTGGAGCTCTCCTCTGCCTCTCCCAGGAAGCCTTGGGGGCGGACCTAGCTAGATGATGGTGCAGGAGGGTGGGGCATGTGCAAAGGCCCTGGGGCAGGGGCGAGCAGCAGGCTGTAGGCCGCGGGCCTAGCTGGGCTTCCCGGAAGAGTCAGCTCTTTCCCAGAGGCCCTGGAGGTGGCCAGTCCTGCGGGGAGGGGTGCAGTCACGTGCTGAGGGCGAGCTGGTCCAGGCTCTGTGGCAGAACTGGAGACGCTCCTCCAGGCCTGCGCGTCCTTGTCGCCGTCTCTCCCCACTCCCGCTCCGTCCCCACAACCTCACCAACATTGATACCTCCATCAAGCAGCTCTGTGCAGGCAGTGACTCCTGGATCCACATGGCCCCCTGAAAGACCCCGTCCAGAGCCCCAGGCTTGATTTTCAACCGCACATCCTAAAGGCCCCTAAACTAGAGCAGGTGTCTTGGCCTCAGCTGATACAGGCTTCTGGGGACGTATCATTCTTCGCAGAAGGGCTGTTCTGTGAATCGTAGGATGTTCAGCAGCACCCTTGGTCAACAAAAGAACATCTCCAGGGACTTCCCTGGCGGTCCAGTGGTTAAGACTCTGCTTTGCAATGTGGGAAACTCAGGTTCAGTCCCTGGTCAGGGAACTAAGATCCCACATGAGAGGAGCAACTGATCCTGTGTGCCCAAACTAAGACCCGATGCAGCCAAATAAATAAATATTAAAGAGAAAAAACTTCCAGATGTTTCCAAATGTCCCTGGGTGGTAGAATCAGCCTTGGCTGAGAAATGAGCCTTAGACTCTGCTAAGAAATTAAAAAACTGGCTGCTCGGCATATCCCTGGACAAAACTCTAATTCAAAAAGATATATGCACCCCTACTCTCATAGCAGCCCTATTCACAACAGCCCAGACATGGAAGCAGCCTACATGCCCACTGACAGATGATGGATAAAGGAGACGCGGTGCAGATATACCACGGAATACTACTCAGCCACAGAAACAAACGACTTAGTGCCATTTGCGGCAATATGGACGCAACTGGAGACAGTCATACAAAGTGAAGTAAGCCAGAAAGGGAAAGGCAAACACCACATGACATCACTTACATGTGGAATCCAAAGTACGGCACCAACGAATCTATCTACACAACACAGGCAGGTTCACAGACACAGGGGACGGACTTGTGCTCGCCAGGGGGGTGTGGGGTGGGGGAGGGCCGGACCGGGAGTTTGGAATTAGCAGATATAAACTATCATACATACAACAGATAAACAACAAGGTCCCACTGTAAAGCACAGGGAACCACATTCAACAGCCTGTGATGAACCGTAACAGAACAGAATATTAAAAACCAAGCCTGTGCGCAGCCACCGAGCCCACGCTCCCCAGAGCCCGCTGTCAGTGAAGAGTAGCTCCCGCTCACCACAACCAGAGAACGCGGGCGCAGCAGTGAAGACCCAGCGCAACCGAAAATAGATTTTTTTAAAAAGAAAAGGAGAGGGTAAGCTGTCTGGAGAGCATAACATGGAAACTTACGTTACCATATGTAAAACGGAGCGCCGATGGGAATTTGCTGTAAGACTTGGGGAAATCAAACAGGGGCTCTGTATCAACCTAGAGAGGTGGGATGGGGAGCGGGATGGGGGGGAGGTTCAAGAGGGAGGGGACATACGTGCACCTATGGCTGATTCTTGCTGATGTTTGGCAGAAGACAACAAAATTCTGTAAGGTAATTATCCTTCAATTAAAAAAAAAAAGTCTATATGTGTACAACTGAGTCACAGCTGTCCCAGCAGAGATTGGCATGACACTGTAAATTAACTATGAAAGAAAGTGAAAGTGTTACTCAGTTGTGTCTGACTCTTTGTGACCCCATGGACTGTGGCCTGCCAGGCTTCTCTGTCCACGGGATTCTCCAGGCGAGAATACTAAAGTGGGTTGCCATTCCCCTCTCCAGGGGATCTTCTTGACCCAGGGTTTAAACCCAGGTCTCCTGCATTGCAGGCAGAATCTTTACACCATCTGAGCCACCAGGCAAACTTCAATTTTAAAAAATCGGCTGTCCTAGAGATCCCTGGACCCTCAGGAAGGGCTAAATAGAACTTTGTAAATTCTCATAGGTGGCTGTGACTTACTCTCCCGTAAACAGGTGAGGATTACATTGAACGTTTCCTGACAGCTCACACCATGGAACACTTTGAGCCCAGGCACCTGAGCATTGCCAGAGGGTGGCCATTTCCCCCTCCACCCAGGAGGAGCTGGTCAACAGTTACGAGCTGGGGTCAGAGGACTGATCAGTGGCTGGGTGGTGGACCGAGAGCCTTGAGTTTGACCTCCTGGCCTTTCCAAAAGACAGGTCACTTCCATGGGCCTCAGGTAACTGAGGTGTTGCTGGGCCTGGCCTTAGGAGCTGGCTGCGGCCAGCAGTGGCTGAATGACACAGAAGCAAACTTGCAGAAGGAAACCACCCAGTGATGCTGGGGACGGAGCCCTGAAGCTGCTCCATCCTGGATAATCACCAGGAAACAAATCGGCTGCCAGGCCCTGTGGTGGCCTGATGCCTGGCCGCATCCCCGCCCCAAAGAGCAAGGCAGATGTAGCTGACGGGCGGATGGATGGTGGGCAGGCACTCTCACCGCACCCCCCCAACCCCGCCCCACTCCACCAGCCCTGGTATAGCAAAGTGCCCAGAACGCTCGGAAAGGGCGGTGGCTGTGGCAGGGGTGTCCCAGGCCCGGAGCTGTGCTTTGCCTTTTAATCAACTCTTTTTGCAAATTCCAAGGAGGCCTTTCTGGGTGCTTAAAATACAACCATAATTTCACTCTTCTCTTAGACGCAATGTTCCCCAAAATATAACTTTCACTTTGGTCTAAAATAGCCTCAGATGACTGCAAGGCATCAGGGCTCTGCACTCTTAGGCAGCAAGCCAAAGAGGCAGCCTTGCAGGTCTGCGAGGCATGGGAGGGGCAGAGAGTGCCTGTGGACTATGTCTTCCAGGTGGCTGTCCCCTCCCTAACACTTCCAGGGGCCCCCTGACAAAAAGGCATAGGCAATCACAGCTGTAGGGCACCCTGATCCTGTCCACACCCCCAAAGACAACCCCTCATCTTTCTGTTCTCCTGCCTGCTCTGGTGTGGCCTTACTTCTCAGCTGGGCAGTCTGCAGACTGTCACGCTGTCTCAGATCCCTCCTTCCAATCAAGAGGTTCCTCAACCCGGTTCCCGCCATTTTCCGCACCTTATGACATCCTTGTGGTGAGCTGGGAACACCCACGCCTGCTGATACGTACTAAGCACCAGGGCTGGGAACACATCCACCCCTAAGCCCGGGCTATGAGAAGCTTGGACCCAGGCTCATTTCTCTGGCTGGACTATCCGCGTGCCGTGAACTCCAGGGCCTCTTTCTGGGCACACATCTGGCACCCCGATGCTAGCTTCCTCCAGGGGTGCTGTGGCCCTCAGTGTACGCCGCTGGCCTGGCCCACCAGCCTCAGTGAGTTCACGCTGGCTCTCCCAGCAGCTTGTGGAGGGTCCAGGGGCTGGTGTGCGGGAAGGGCAGGGCTGGGTGGCACTGGGGTCTTGTTTGCTGTCTTCATCCCACTGTGCCTGGCAGATTATGTGGCCCTGCAGGCAGGATGCAGGTGGCCTCAGGGCCCAGGGTGTGGCTGGAAACCCTCCGAGGGCCCCTCCGTGAAATGAAAGATAGGAAAATGATACTAAAAAAGTGAAGCAATATATGAAAAAAAGCCAAGTACATGAGGTGAAACCAAAAGCTACAATAAAATACGTCACAATTCTACCAAGGGGTGGGGGTGGGGGGGCGGCGGCGGAGCAAATAACCTTGCGTGCTCTCCGGCAGCCAAAGCCACCACGGCAGCCTTGGTTTGTTTCCTGTTGGGGAGTTGCTTAAAGAGGTGAACCACAGTCAGTGCCTGGCGTGAGGTTCAGAAAGTTACCCCCAGGAGGACAGGGATGGGAGGGGGTGATGAAATTCCAGTGCAGAGAAACCAGCGGGAAATGCACCAGAAATCTGCTGAAGTCCTTTCATGACAGTTGCCTGCAAGAAAGCCTGCAGGGAGCGTGTGACTTCTCAGCTCTGGGGGGATCACCACATGGGTGACTGCATTTTTTCTTTTTTTTTTTTTTACACTGACGAGCAGCTTTTCAAAAAGCATTTGAAGACTTTGCCCTAAGCACAAACTTGGATGGAAAACCCAACCCTCGTATCTGAATGAGCTTTGCTATTGGTGAGGAAGATGGAAGGAGGGACTTCCCTGGTGGTCCAGTGGTTAAGATCAGCCTGCAAATGCAGGGGACATGGGTTTGATCCCTGGTCCAGGCAGATCCCACATGCCTCAAAGCAACGAAGCCCGTGCGCCACAGCTACTGAGCACGTGCTCCACGACAGGAGAAGCCACTGCAGTGAGAAGCGTGTGCAGTGCAGCTGGAGAGGAGCCCCCGCCTGCCTCAGCTAGAGAAAGCCATGCGCGCGCAGCAGCGGAGACCGAATGTGGCCACACACACAGAGAAACGAGGTTTCTGGTGACGGGTGGGCAGTTCTCCTGGTTGTGGCTGGCCACAGAGCGGGAAGCAGCACCAGCCGCCCGGTCCCCGGAGCGAAGCAGATCGCCAGCCGGAAACAGCATCTCCGCCTGCCACCCTCCCCACGCTGAGGTGACGAGACAGAACTGAACAGAGTTGGGGTGACGTATAACCATAACGGCACAACATCACGGAGCCCCCCCACGTCTCAACCCATCTGGGCACCGGACATCTGTTAACACCGAAATCAATCTTTGCCCACAGTCAGCCTAGAACTTCTCAACTGGGGAGATTCTGCCCCTCAGGGGGACCCTTGGTGATGTCTGGGGACGTTTATGACCCTCCTGACCAAGGGAGGGGGTGCCACTGGCATCTGTTGGGTGGAGGCCAGGGATGCTGCTCAACAGCTGACAGTGCACGGGGACAGTCCCCATCCCCGATGTCAACGGTTCAGACGTGGAGCCTAGGTCCCCGGGTGTTTCCATCTGTGAGGCGTGAGACTGATCCCGCACGAGGCCTCCTTCACCCTCTCTCATCCTCCATGGGACAGGCCCTGCTGCCGTCCTCCCCCGACCCCGGGTTGTGGCTTCTGCTCCTGCCCTCCCTCAGCCTGCTCTGCCAACCCAGGGACCCCCCAGTGACTTCTTTCAACATCCTGGGGAGGCCACGCGGGGGGACAGAAGCTGTCAGACGTTCTATTGTCCGCTCCCAGGGGCCACCCTGCCAGGGCCTCCCTCGCAGGCTCTCGAGTGGCTCAGCCTCCTGGCCCCACGGCCCCCC
>SJYX01020692.1:17283-34508 GCA_006410675.1 Oreotragus oreotragus
GTGTGTGTGTGTGAGAGAGTGTGTGTGGGTGTGAGAGAGAGTGTGTGTGTGAGAGAGAGTGTGTGTGGGTGTGAGAGAGAGTGTGTGTGTGTGTGAGAGAGAGTGTGTGTGGGTGTGAGAGAGAGTGTGTGTGTGTGAGAGAGTGTGTGTGGGTGTGAGAGAGTGTGTGTGGGTGTGAGAGTGTGTGTGTGTGTGGGTGTGAGAGAGTGTGTGTGGGTGTGAGAGAGTGTGTGTGGGTGTGAGAGTGTGTGTGGGTGTGAGAGAGAGTGTGTGTGTGTGTGTGTGTGTGGGTGTGGGTGTGAGAGGGAGTGTGTGTGGGTTCGGGCATGTGGCTGTGGGGTCTTGAATGCTCTTTTTCCTACGCGCTTTGTCTCTGAAGTCTGGGGAGCACAGCCAGGAAGTCTGAGCAGGGACCAGCCACACCCTGATCATTCGCCAAAACTAGAGAAGGGGGTGCTCTAGAGCCAGGGAGCTCGAAAGGCTCTTTGTTGTTGCTGTNGTGTGGGTGTGAGAGGGAGTGTGTGTGGGTTCGGGCATGTGGCTGTGGGGTCTTGAATGCTCTTTTTCCTACGCGCTTTGTCTCTGAAGTCTGGGGAGCACAGCCAGGAAGTCTGAGCAGGGACCAGCCACACCCTGATCATTCGCCAAAACTAGAGAAGGGGGTGCTCTAGAGCCAGGGAGCTCGAAAGGCTCTTTGTTGTTGCTGTTTTTTAAATTAGTTAATTAATTTATTTTTTGGAGGCTAATTACTTTACAATATTGTATTGGTTTTGCCATACATTGATGTCAAAAGGCTCTTTGAAATGATCTACCTAGTAGCTCAGACAGTAAAAACTCTGCCTGCAATGCAGGAAACTTCAGTTGGATCCCTGCGTCAGGAAGATCTCCTGGAGAAGGAAATGGCAACCCACTCCAGCATTCTTGCCTGGAGAATCCCATGAACAGAGGAACCTGGCCAGGTATAGTCCATGGGGTCGCAAAGGGTCGGACACGACTAAGCAACTAACTCTTTCACTCTTTCCCTCCTGAAAAAAGAAAAACTCACCTCTGGTGGAAATGAGCAACAGAAACGGATGGCAGAATACTCCCATATCATCTTATTCTCAGATAAAGCAGAGTAAGGGAGGGAAGTGATGTACGCATTCACGACACCTACAAGAAACAGAGGCCACGAGGCTTCAGCACCAACCAGAAGGGATGAAGAAAGTAGCAGAAGATACTAAAGGGTGGCATAACTCAGAATTAGCACAGCTCAGGGAGGCGGGGACCGTAGTCAGGGATGAAGAGGGAAAATCATGTTGGAAGTGAGATCTAAATAAGAAGAAATAGAAGGCAAGAAGAAGGGAATGTTTTAAGATCAAAAAGAAGAGATTCAAGAAAAAGTAGAAAAATTGAGACAACAGGCAAAGATGTTTTGAAAGAAGTATAGCAGGATTTTCTAAAGAAGAAAGCAATGAAATAGAGGGTGAGAAACTAAACATCAATCCATCCTCCCTGAAATAGAAAGGAAAGCCTATACGACATACTGAAAGGAGCCCCAGATTTCCCGTGGGGGTGAGCCCCCAGGACCAGCGGGTGGTGGCGACAAAGGGAGACTGACTCTATGTGCTCAGCTTCTGTTCATGGGAACAACTCGAGGAATCCAGAACATCAACATGAAGAAGAAACCAGTGAAGAGGACGGAAGGTTCAAAGCCCTTTACCTAGTTTTGAAATGTGGAGCCTTAACATCGCTACGGTCTCTACGCTTAGGAGAACTCACTTTCTGTTTGTGATGAATTTATCCAGATGCTCCATTTATCCAGACGAGCAATCCGTACAACGGTGGATCTCGTCCACTGAGCATGCAGTCTTTCCAAAAGCGTTATCCAAAGACCCTTCAGGGAGGAGCCGGACCAGCTCGGTAACATCAGCTCCGCTCCCACGGCAGTAAATTAGGAAGCTCTGAGAGCAACCTCAGAGGAGGAGGAGTAAGGTCATCTCCCCCACTTAATTAAAAGAAAACAAAGCTGAGTTACTCATGCCACTGACACGTGCTCCCTGCTTGGAACCGTCACTGGATTCGGGGGTCACTAGTGTTCACACTGCCTTCCTTTCCTGTGACAGCTATTTTGATCGTCTCACGATGAACGCTATCATTTCATGTCGCAGCCTCTCTGGCACTTGTGATGTTCCCTTATGCTTCCCCAGGAAGAAGCTAGTAGACCATGGGGCCCAGCAGGATGGAGAACTGCAGGTTTTTTTCAGGTGTGAAAGAGAAAGAAGGTGTCAGAAAAGTTCATGCTAGGCTCTCTGAACACAGCTAAATGCCCTGGCACGCAAGCCAGCCCTTGGCAAGTTCTTTCTGTATACAACGAAACGGCAGATAATGGTAATTATAATGGTAATTTTCTGCCCTTAGAGGTAGTGTGATGGAGTCTCCTAACGGCAAGAAAGGTCCACAGAAAAATTAGTTTTCCGTCTTTTAGATCAGAAAGTACGCAAGTTTGAAATATTTTATGAACATTTTAAGTATGGGATTTCTCAAGAAAGAGAGCTAACAAAGGAAATAGGTATTTTCTTATCCTGGAAATAAAACTGGAAAAAAACAAACAAGAGATATTTACTTTCTTACCTAATAAGTAAGTCAAGTGTAAAGTCCTATAGGTGACTTTCCAGAAAGGGTATTATAAGTAAGAGAATTTCCAGAGAGGGCGTCACAGCTAAACCGCATGAGCAATGTTTGGGACAGACTGTGTGCAGAGCATTCCCCTGCCCTGGGATTCCACGGGGCACAGCAGTCTCTTCAGAAACAATAAAGGGCACTGCACTAAAGCCGGAGACGAATTTTCACTTTTAAATATAAAAACGTGACTTTTGACTATCGTTGACAGATGCCAAAGTCCCCAGTATCCTAAGGACTTACTTTGTTTGTTTGGAAATGGAAGAAGAGTAAGAAATTATTTTTCTTTTTTAAATTTAAATACATATATATTTTATTGAAGTACTTGGCCACCTCATGCAAAGAGCTGATTCACTAGAAAAGACCCTGATGCTGGGAGGGATTGGGGGCAGGAGGAGAAGGGGACGACCGAGGATGAGATGGCTGGATGGCATCACGGACTCGATGGACGTGAGTCTGAGTGAACTCCGGGAGATGGTGATGGACAGGGAGGCCTGACATGCTGGGATTCATGGGGTCACAAAGAGTCGGACACGACTGAGCGACTGAACTGAACTGAACTGAATTTGCAATGCTGTGTTAATTTCAGATGTACGGCAAAGCAATTCAGTTATCCACGCATACACACACAGTCCTTTTCAGATTCCTTCCCCGTGTAGGTTATTACAGACCATTTCGTAGAGTTCCTTATGCTGTACAGGAAGGGGCTGCTGCTAAGGCACAGTTGGGAATAGTCCATAAATAAGACCTGGGGATTTAATGATCACAGTCTCCAATGCTGTACCATAAACTTCAAAAGTGCTGAGACTAAGGTCTTAATTGTTCTCACCACGAGAAAGGAAATGACAGTGTGTGACATGATGGAGGTGTTAGCTAACCCTGAGGGGGACTCATGTTGCAATAAATACATGCATGAAACCCAACAGTCAATAGCCCTTAAACTCACACAGGGTTTATGTCGATTATATCTCAGTTAAAGAAAAAAAAAAGACTTCTGTCCTGGAAGTGACATCCAGGTTCTGGCATCTGTTACCTCTCAAGAGAAAAGATGCCCTTGTAATGAAGAGTGGCAATTTTGACTACAGAGGGAGGAGCCGCGGCTTTGCATCTGAGAGTGCGTGGAAGTGAGGATCTGCCTGGTAAGGCCCGTCTGTACCGAGAGCAGGAAACTGAGTGAATGTGACCACTTTGCCTTCTAACTGTCTCTTGGAGCCCCCAGCTAACTCCTGCTTACCACCATTAAGTATCAGTGGTCATCTGCTGGGAGATTTTTGTTTCAACAACAAAGCAAACCCACGACTTGAGCCGGGGAGTGTCTCGGACCACCTCAAGGTCCCATGAGAGAAGAATCGATGCTGAGGAACGTTCCTGGCTGGCGTCTTGGAGATGCGATTTGGCCCTAGAGGATTATTCGTGTTTAGGGAACTCTTGCGCCGTGTTGAAACCTTCCCTGGTTTTCTCCTGCGGCCCAGCTTTTCTGTCAGGTACACTGTTCTACTCTTTCACTCAGCATTCTGAGCAAAAGAAAGCAAGCTTGGCATTTTGGCCTATTGATTTTTAAGAGGTTTGTGATAAGTTAAATCAATGGTAGTAACGGGCTTTGTCCCAGACCGTGTGGGGCTTTGTGAAGAGAAAAGGTGTTAGGGTGACAGACGCGGGCGCAGATCACTGCGCGTTGTAATTATCTGCTGTGCAACTTTAAGTGGTTTAATTGACTTCTCTGAGCTGCGGACGCATTCTTTGTACAAACACAAGCCGCTGCACCTCCTGCTGTAGGAGAATCAAAGCCTCAGAAGCCCCGGGAGGGATTCACGAAGTTCTCGTCTTGTCTTCTTTGTCCTTTGCTCAGCCTTGTGACCTCATCACTGCGGACAATTGAAAGGAGGTTGTTGCTCTTCTTTTAAAATTTCAGGGGTCCTGCGGAGGTCTTGGGTCAAGGATCAGCTGCTCAGGAATGTGCAGATGGCTGGCTGGATGATGGGCAGGAGGGCAGGGCAGGGCATGCGAGCTGGCCCAGTGGACCAGATGGAGCAGAGAGCTGCCCTTCTCCTGCGGTCCCCACGGGAGGGTCCTGAGCCCCACCTGCCAGCTTGGCCTCCATCCTGGGCTTCCCTTCTCCTATCTCGGGTTTCAAGGCCACTGGTCACCTGGGGCCGGCACTCAGCCACCCAGAGCTTTCTCTCAGACACCACAGGTGATTCACATCCTTCCCCAGTACGGGAAAGACTGGATTCCGTCCGAAGCAAGCTAAGGCTACAATTTGCACATGTTTTGAGGTCTGTTTCGTTTTGCTGCGAGCTAGCTGGGTAAACAGAGAAGGCAATCGCAGCCCACTCCAGTCCTCTTGCCTGGAAAATCCCATGGATGGAGGAGCCTGGTGGGCTGCGGTCCTTGGGGTCGCTGAGGGTCGGACACGACTGAGCGCCTTCACTTTCACTTTTCACTTTCCTGCATTGGAGAAGGAAATGGCAACCCACTCCAGTGTTCTTGGCTGGAGAATCCCAGGGACGGGGGAGCCTGGTGGGCTGCCGTCTATGGGGTCGCACAGAGTCGGACACAAATGAAGTGACTTAGCAACAGCAGCAGCTGGGTAAAAGGCTCACTGGAAAGCATTTCATTCAAACAGCTTTTACAGAACAACGCGTTGCGTATCTTAAAATTAAAACCCAACTGAAGATGGCCAGCGGCTCAGGGCTGGTGGGTCAGGCATGGAGTTGGTGTCGGCCAGCTGACAGCTGGCCGGTGTGGCTCCTCCCAGCCTCAGTCCGGACTCCTTGGTGCTGGAGATTCCACCAAGCACCCAGTGAGTCCACCTAACTTGAGCTCTAGTAGAGCTGGGAAATGAGCGGCGAATTAAACACCTCTAATGACTCATGCCCTGGAGTGTTTTTATAGAACGCAACGCAGCAATGGGAGGCTGTGTTCCAGGCTGCTCCGTGAGAGCGCAGTGGAGACCTGC
Source organism: Oreotragus oreotragus (assembly GCA_006410675.1). Lineage (NCBI taxonomy): Eukaryota > Metazoa > Chordata > Mammalia > Artiodactyla > Bovidae > Oreotragus > Oreotragus oreotragus. The sequence goes on from SJYX01020692.1 coordinate 22,904, forward strand.
TCTATTTTTAATAAGTGAGGTCATGGAGCCTTTATATGCACCCTTGGGGCGGCCCCACCACCGAAACAGGAGCGTAGAGACGCGCACTGTAGTGGCCCCGTGGCTCGCCAACTTCCAGTTTCATTACACTTAAGCCTTTTATAACTTTGGTATAAGGCAATAGGGAAGAGAAACAAAAGAAAAAGCTTCACGGGTGAAGAAAGCATTTTCTTTTCACCTCCCCCCGCCAAATGTCATTTTCTTTATTTAAAAAGATCAACAGGCTTGGTCTATTCAGTCCATGGGATATTATCTGGTGATTAAGAGACATGAACTATCACCCCACAAACTTGCACGGAAGAATCTTTTTAAAAAACTCTTTCCCAGAGCTTTCACTTTTGCTTTTTTTTTTATTTTATAAAAAGCATGTACTGAAGTATAAAGTCGATTTACAGCATCATGTGCGTTTCGGGTGCATGACACAGAGGTTCAGAGACAGTGGGAGACGTCGGCCCTACTTCCAAGAGACGGGGCAAAAGGATGAGTCCCATCTAAACGTGGCGAGCGCTGCGCAGAAAAGGGGATCTTCAAGGGGGATGTCTGGGGCAGACCTGCAGGATCAGCAGGACCCAGCCAGACCCAGAGGAGGGGGCGGGCAGGAAGGCTCCCCAGGCGGCCCCTCAGACTCCCTCCGGCCGCCCTCCAGGTGCCAGGTGGCTCCCCCATCCCCACCTCAGCTGGACATCCAGGCGGCAGCCAGGGGCACAGAGACCCGTCCTCACCCTCCAGTGGTACCTCCCTCCCTCCAGGGATCATCCATCACTTCGTGGATTATCCTTCAAGGGACTGTCTCCAAAGTCCTTTGGGGAAGTCACACTGCTGGGTAAGCCTGTGGGCCATTCGAACCACAACATCTCACATTCCTAACTCGCCTGGTCACATAGCATCAGAGCCATGAGGGGTCTCGGGCAGCCTCCATCCCTTCTAACGCTAAGGACCGAAGCCCTGAAGTCCAGTCTGTTAGTGGTTTCCCTTCACAGCAAGGCTGTTTCTCAGAAGCGGGGTGAGAAGGACAGAGGACGCTTGGGGAGCAATCGCTGCATTTGGGCACCTTTGACCCGAGCGATAGTGTGTTTAGGACTTCAAGGGCATGGATCCTGTGTTTTGAGATCAGCCCGTGGATGGCCATGCACATACACAGTCCAAGCCGTTCTCAGGATGCACCCCCACTGCACACACCTGCCCAGGTGTGGAGACTTCTGGGGGCATGTGACACCGCCCTGTTTCCTAGAAGCGAGCCTCTGGATCAATGGCCCCCAGGCGCCGCCAGAAGCAAGACACGGGGGTGCTGGCCGCGTCCGCAGAGCAGGTCTCAGCCTGCTAGTAAGGACTGAGAGCCACGCCCTGAACCAAGCACCCTGGTTTTGTCTTAATTCCCCTCCTAGGCATTGTCTGTTTGCTGTATTAGTTTCCGGTTTTCTTAAAGGAGGACAGAGCGGTGCAGCCGTGAATATGCAGCTAGTGGCTCTGCCCTGTGGCTAAAGTGAAAACAGGGCTGAGAAGGTCCTGGGGGTGGCTGGCTGGCTGACAGCATCCTCGAGCCAAGTGTCTCTAGAGGGCAGGTCGAAACAGTGGCTCCAAGACAGAAAACCACCACCCCCACCAACAGCGACAAAGAAATGCCTGTTGTGTGAAGATACAAGCTTTCCAACCCCACGCTTTCCAGTCAGCCTCGTCACTGTGAAAAGCAGAAGCTCTGCCTTGCTGCGAATCTGCCCGTCTCGATCCCTCTGACGTCCTGTTTCGTCTGCAGAGCCCGCGGGCTGCGGTGCTGAAGGCTCTGTCCGCGCTGGCTCGCTGAGGTCCAGGAAGCACGCCCGCGGCGTGGGGAGCACGGGCGCGGCTCACGCGCGCCTGGTCTGGGTGGCGGGGTCCCCAGCCGGCCGCGCCGCGCAGGTTCCGGCCGCAGGACGACCGCGGCGCACACGCCACCACCCAGACCAGGGGGACTGTGCTCAGAGGAAGGGGCGAAGGGACGGGGACATGCAGCTGTTGCAGATGCGAGGCGCTGAGACCAGGTTTGCAAACAGGCGTGGGTGCCGCCCAGACCGGCCTCGGGCGTGACTCCCGTCGGGCCTCCGCCTCTGTGAGCCCGTCCCGGGGCCACTGTGGGCAGCCTGGGGGAAGACGAGGGCAAGTGGGAGGGCTGGGGGCAGGGGGCCGGTCTTGACGGCGCGGCTCGGGGTGATGGTGCTCTGGCTCACGTGGCTGCTGGCCGTGCTTCCGCTGGCCCAGCTGTGTGGCCGCTTCCCGGCATCGGTTCAGATAACGTCTGGGAGGCCCTCCCCACCCCTGAGACCCTCTGCGAGCCCAGGACGCCTCATCCCGAATGGCGGCGTCCGCGGGGGTCTGTCCCCTGCCTGTCCCGCCACAGCTGAGTCCTGCAGAGCAGAGGCCAGCCCGCAACTCTGTGTCCCCCGACTCGGCACGCTCCTGCTGCTCATCAACATGGAAAGACAGCAAGGTGATACCACCCCGCACATATTCAGTATCCTGTGATAAAGCAAGGTGGAAAAGAATATTTAAAAAGAACGCATATATATGTATAACTGAGTCACTTTATTGTACAGTAGAAATTCACACAGACTTGTCTCAAATAAAAAGTAATTAAAAAAAAATGCTCACTCAAAAAAAAAAAAAAGGAAATTAACACAATGTTGTAAACCAACCATACACAGTCTGCTCAGTTAGTCGTGCCAACTCTCTGCGGCCCCGTGGATGGTAGCCCGCCAGGCTCCTCCGTCCACGGGATCCAACAGGCAGGAGTGCTGCAGCGGGGTGCTGTGCCCTTTTCTGTAAGTCAACTGTAAGTAAGTAAGTGTTAGTTGCTCAATTGTGCCAGACTCTTTGCGACCCCATGGACAGTAGCCCACCAGGCTCCTCTGTCCATGGGATTTTCCAGGCAAGGATACTGGAGTGGGTTGCCATTTCCTTCTCCAGGGGATCTTCCCGACCCACGAATTGAACGCCTGCACTGCAGGCAGATTCTTTTGAAAAAAAAAAGAAAGAAATACTTGAGATGAACAAGAGCCCGGGACTCATCCAGCAGGATGCGGGTGCTGAGCACCAGCTCCTGGCCCCACCTTTGGTCTCATCCCTCCCCCTGCACCCCCCGCCCCCGCAGGCTAAGCACCCAGTTCCTAGACCACAGGGAGTAGACCCCACACATCTCGGTGGCTTTATTGTCTCTGTGCTTAAGCTAATCATTCCTACACAGTCTTCCTGTTTTCTCTGAAATGTCTCTTGACTTCCATAATTATATATATTTTGGAGTACTTCCTGCGCCTCTGTTCTATTGTTTGCTTGATTATAAAAAAGAGGCTGCCTTTTTTTAGACTGAGCTATGAATTAGCCTATTGCACTAAGTTATGTAACAGGTATCATTTGAAACTGAACAGAAATTTTGCATTGTCATCCAAATGACAAAATTCCAAAACTTTATGACGTAGCAAAAACTGGTTGCTTGGGTTAACTGATCCACAATATAGTTAATTCATTCAAGAGCAGTGCCCTAATTTTTCCTTTGATCACTCATGATTTCGTTAAAATGTCTTTTTTCTGTCAAACACGGATAGGCTTAAGCTTCAGCTGCTAAGGAAAGATATTGTAGAAAAATGTCTAATGCTAATAGAAAAAAACAGGCATTACATATTAAATAAGAAAGTGTGTTAGAATTTCTATTACAATATGATCCCAAATGTGAAAAAAAGTTGGTAAACTTCTCTGGTTGGTAGGCTTATGAATGATTTTCATTTCCTTTTGTATGTTTCTCTGGGTTGGTGTTTTCCGAGATGAACAGAAATTTCCTCGTATCAAGGGGGGGAATGCTTTAAAAATCTTTGGCATTTTGGAAGCTTCAGCTTTGCATTTCCTTGACCATCTGGAGAGCGAGGGGCCCTTAATCCAGAGGAAGACCGGAAGAGTCTCACTGCTCTCCAGAGGTGTGCGAACCTTCGCTGCTGCTCTAGGTGTGCAGCAGGAGGGGGGGCCACAGGTGTGTAAGGTTAGGTTAGGAAGCTGGATCTGGGGAAGACCGGAGCGCTCTGAGCCAGTAAGTCATCAGGGAGCAGGAGAAGCCATGGGCCCAGAGCGAGTGTCACAAATTCAGGGAGCTCTAAGAGATCAGCCCTCCAGGAGCAGTGTGTCACGGAAGGTCACGCCTTCCATGGTGACTCTGCAACAGTGCCCAGCGATGCCCAGGGAGGGACAGCACCAGACAATGGTACGGGAGAGACAGACTCTCCCATCACGTCTGCCAGCTCGAGATGCTTTTTTCAGAAATAATTTCCACAAGGAGGAGAACAGTTTCAAGTGTGTGCTCCATAAACCAGGCATTTTACATACGGCTTTCTGTTTAATGTCTGGAAAATAAATAACATCCCCATTTTACAGATGACAACACTGAGACCCCGGGGAGTAATAGTCCCAGAGGGAGGAAGAGGCACAATTATCACCCACACCTGCTCCCAGGTCCATCCAACCCTCCCCCTCCTCACCACCTTGCACCCCATCAGCCACAAAATGTGGCAGCTGCACCCCCTTTCTAGAAAATGTTTACTTTTTGGCCACATAGCATGGCATATGGGATCTGACCAGAGATTGAACCTGTGCCCCCTGCACTGAACACGGGGTCTTAACCACCGGACCACCGGTGAAGTCCCAGCTGCACCACCTTGAACGAGCCCTTGTCTCCTAGCTTCAGTTTCTGCCTGTAAAAGGAAGTGGCTGAGTTAAGTGGATTTTGATTTCTCTTCAGCCCTTGCATTTTATGCTTCTTGACTGATTTCACTCATATGCTCGATGACGGCTTAATACAGGTTTTAATGAAACGCTGCACTCCTTTCAGCATTAACTACACACAGTCTAGTGAGCAAAGCACAGCAAACTCAAGTCAGGTCACAGGTTCAGATGACAGAGGATCCCAGAAAGGCCGCCACCAGAACTGCATTTCCGGAGGCCTGGGCTTCCTTCAATGAACAAGAGCAGGACGCTGGTGTGACCGGAACATTGCCTGCAGTGGGAACGTGAGTTTCTGAGTGGTGCACTTAATTAAGCATTTACAGCGTGATCGCTCTCTCCTTCCCAGATTCACACGATAAGTACCGTTGAGGATACACAAGTAAACTTTCCATCTTGTTGGAATTCTAATTTCCTCAAAGTCTTTAAAACAAGACTCCAAAATGGCAAACGGAATGCCTCCCACCTTCACTTGGAGACTGAACTAGGAATGAAATAAACATGCCCATCATACAAGAGCATGAAAACAAATATTTTCAATGCCTGTAAGGGTCTAGGCTTGAGAGGTGGCTGGAAACCGAGAGGATTAACAAAGTAGCGCTTTAGACAATGAGCCGAGGGAGCCGTTGGGGATCTTCTCTGGTTCAGGTAGCCCTTGAACTAAGGTTAGTCTGCAGGTGATCTTTATCGAGTCTCGAAGGAAGAGTATGTTCGACTGCAAAAAGTTAGAATTCTGTGGTTTTTATCCAGTGCTCAAAATGGGAAATTAAGTTCATAATTTTTATGAATGTGTTTGTAAAGGCACACATTTAGTATTATTTTTTTAATTTTTAGACTTGCATGTGTATTTATTGAGGTATAATCGACATATATTACAGTAACATTTCTTTTTTATTTTTTTAAATTAATCTATTTTAATCGGAGGATAATTACTTTCCACTATTGTGATGTTTTTGCCATACATCGACATGAATCAGCCACAAGTATACACACGTCCCCTCCTCCTGAAACCCCCTCCCACCTCCCTCCCCACTCCGTCCCTCTGGGTTGTCCCAGAGCTTTGAGGGCCTGGCTTCACGCCTCCAACTTGCCCTGCTCATCTGTCTTACACATGGTGATATATGTTTCAGTGCTATTCTCTCAAATTGTCCCACCTTTGCCTTCTCCCACAGAGTCCAAAAGTCTTAACTAATGACAGAACTGTTGGGACGTCGAGGTTATTTGGGATTTTGGTTAAAGGAATCTGTCTGCCCATGCAGGAGATACGAGAGACATGGGTTAGATGCCTGGGGTGGGGAGATCCCCTGGAGGGCACGGCAACCCTCTCCAGGATTCTTGCCTGCAGAACCCCATGGACAGAGGAGCCTGGTGGGATATAGTCCCCGGGGTCACACAGAATGGGACATGGCTGAGCACGCACGCATGGAGGGGATGTCGACTTCCTCTGTGTTCAAGGGCACACAGGCTACACCTGGAGGCTGGAGCCGCTGATGCCAGCTGCTGGCCAGCAGACTCGGCCTGCGGACAAGGACGCCTCAGTGTCCGAGCTCGGGGCGCGGGGGAGGTCATCTGGGATCCGGTTCTGCCGTCAGGCAGCCGTCGGGTTTCGGCTGGTTCTGCCACGTGTTTGAAGGCATGTGACCACAGACGCGTTGCTCACCTTCTGAGCCTCTGAGTCTGGGAAGGCGGTTAAGTAACCCGGCTTCTTCCTAAGATGGCGGAGACCGGCCAGCTGAGGGCAAGACACAGGCCAGGAGTCCACTGAAGGCTGGCATCAATGGGGAGGAAGGGGGCGTGGGGTGGAGTGCCCTCTCCAGGGAATCCTGGAGGGGCTGGGGAGGGGCGAGGGGGCCCTGACCAGGGAAGGCCACGCTGCTCAGAGGAGGCCCCAGGGTGGGTATCAGTCACCAGGTTCTCCTTCCCTCCCGAGTCTGGCGGGTAACATGGTGTCTTCTTTTCTTTTTTTTAAAGCATCACTCATTGGACGACTCTGCCAGCCACTCACCGTCACCTCGAAAGTAACTCTCACTTTTCTCATGGGGGCTGCTCTTGGCTCTTGTGTTTGCAGGAAAGGTGAGTTCACAGACATGTATCTCCACCTGCCACGGGTCCTGGGTGCCGTCTCTGCACCAGCCTACACCAGCGACCCATGTAGACTGGAGAAGCTCGACGGCTGAGCCGACGCCATCAGCCAGAAAGGCCTGGTGCTGCGGCAGGGGCAGACCGGTGACCTGCGGAAGCCAAGGGGCTGGCCGACCGGAAACCACGCAGCAGAGCAGGGCAAGGGGCGGGCCTGGGGGATGGCGCACGCTGGTGACAAGGCAGAGGGCCTGGGAAGCCCACCCCACCTCTCCAGGGCACAGTGTCCCTGCGTTTCTCCCAGATTCGGCCATGGTCTGCCCTGACTGGATGGCTAATCTTGGATAATCTTGTCATTTAGAAATGTGAAATTGCACCATGTAATACCAAAGACACTTTAATTTGAGGGAGGAGAAAGATAATTTCCATCTTTCATAGCTTCAGAGTGGAACGGTGCCCAAGACCCCCCACTCACTGAATGGTTTTGTCATCGGCTTAGAAAGTGGATGGAACGAATTTTGGTCAAGATATACAATCTTGCAATGCTAGTAAGCCAGGTTTGTAAAACTCACTTTTAACAGATGCTGATTAATCTATGCTAAGTCGCTTCAGCTGTGTCCAACTCTGTGCGACTCCATGGACTGCAGCCTACCAGGTTCCTCCGTCCATGGGATTTTCCAGGCAAGAGTACTGGAGTGGGCTGAGTTTAAAAGTTATGAGTTTTAAAAGTTAATTGTTTTATAGCATCCAAAGCTGTCACCCATTAACCTATTTCTTTCTTTGGACCACCAAAAGCACAGATGGAAAGGGTTTTTTCTTCCTGACCAGTTATACCATCATTTTACTTTCAATGAAAGATCGTGTCTGAATCAAAGGCTTACGGGGCAAAATAAAGCTCTCCTGTGGGTACTCTTTAGGATGGTGCCATTACTGATTGTCCTGGCTCTTAATATTTCCCCATTGGTTTCAGCCAAGGGTGGGCATGTTGTTTAGAATCTGATGTATTACACGAGTTTTCAAAGATAGAATAATTATATGATCCTTATCTAGGGAGTGTGCCAGGGTTTTAATCTTATAATAGCAAAGATAAGATTTTAACCTGACGTATGACTGAGGTTCTATTAAACTATAACAGTCAGAGCAATTTGGATTAAACTGCCCTTCACTGTGTTGTCCTTAGGAGACTGTTGAGCTTCTGATGCTAACGGGGAAAAAAAGTGTGGGTTTTGAAATAATTCCCCACAAAACATAGTTAAAAAAATTCTCTTTCAATGGTGAGGCAGAAGGTTGGTGCCTATTGAACCAACAGATGAGCAAATAAAGTTTCAAGAGGAGCTGCAGGTTGTTTCATTTGAGACTTTTTTTTTTTTTTAAAGAAAGATACTGACAATGGGGTGCACAGTGTCGCTGGGTGGGGTAAAAGGGCAGAGACAGGACAGAGTGTGAGCCCTGGAGTAGAGGAGAGGAGTTGTGGAGAGTAAGTCATATCACCCGCGAAGCTGTTTGTTACTTTTATAGGAAAACAGCGATGTTTCCTTACTCATCAACCATGGTGTTTCTGCATTCCACTCGGGTTCGATGTGGGGATTTTCCAAAAAAAGCAAGTCTTGGATACTTCCTGTCTGTTGATCCAAGCAATTCATATCCTGTTTCCAATAGTTTGCGTCTCAGTGTTTATGGATGGATGTCCAGCCCCCCACCCCCTTGTCAGAAAGAACTGGAACCCTGCTTGGCAGGTCTGAGGTCTGGGGGGAGGGGCGGGACTGGGCCCCCATCTCAGCAGAAATCCCTCCAGAAATCGGGGCAGCACGGGAGAGATGGACAGAGGGTAGCAGCAGCAGGACCTGCTGGGAAGACGTTTAAAATCCTAGGGTGTCTCAGTATCCCAGGCGTGAGCCCTGCCTTGGGGCAAAGCAGATTCATAGGATTATAAACAGACCGGCTGATTGGCTGAGTTTCAAAGAACAGGTCCTGTTCTCAAACATCTTCTTAGTCAAATCTCTAACACAGCAACGCGTCCTCATTTGCTCAGTCGTGCCTGACTCTTTGCGACCCCAGGGACTGTAGCCCGCCAGGCTCCTCTGTCCATGAGATTCTCCAGGCAGGAATGCTGGAGTGGCTTGCCATCTCCCACTTGTGGGGATCTTCCCAACTCAGGGGTTGAACCCATGTCTGTTGCATCTCCTGCCTTGACAGACGGGTTCTTTGCTACTACACCACCGGGGAAGCCCAAAAAATATTAGGAAAAGGGCTGCAAAATAAATAGTGAGAAATACAGGAGGGTCTGCTCTAGAGAAAGAAGAGGGTTTGTGGGGGCCTAGAGAGGCGCATTCTAGATGGTTGTAGGCGGTTCTAGATCAAAACAGCGAACTTCAAAAGCAAGGGAGTTGCTGACTCGGGCTGTTCTGCAACTCAGCTCAACGGGAGCAGAAAGGCCGCCAGAACCCAGTTCCTTTGAAACGCGGTGGGACGGTGTTTAGTCCAGCACACAGTGTGTCCGTGGGAAATGTATTTCAGTAGGAGGTACATTGTTTAGGAAGCAGTAAGTAAGTGAAGTTGCTCAGTCGTGTCCAACTCTTTGTGACCCCACGGACTATAGCCCACCAGCCTCCTCTGTCCGTGGGATTTTCCAGGCAAGAGTATTGGAGTGGCTTGCCATTTCCTTCTCCATTAAGAAGCAGCGGGACCTACATTTCAGTGTAGAAGACTTTCCACTGAATGATTGAGTGAATATACCAGGTGTTAAAGGAGCCACCTTGTCTAGACAATTATTCTCACGAGGGGAAAATTCATTTAGTGACACTGGGACAAAGAGGTGGTTTGTTAACATGTAGACCACCTCCCGCGTACATTGGTCTTATTTTTCATGTTAACCCACCTGTCTTTCGGGGCAGGGGACCCCAAACAGGCATCACTAGCCGGTCTGCTCTCTCCTGCCCAGGTGATCTGCAGTCTTTCCCGAGTCAAGGTGCTGTTATCCACGTCAGCAGTCTTCCCACTCTCTCTCTCAAGGTAACACTGTCTGTCAATCCAAAGGAGCCTGTTCTAGGCTCTTTCCTTGCTACCGGCTGAGTACCAAGGATGTGTTAAATCACGGGGCCGTGGCTTATCAGGAGCAGGTGTCTCCGCTGTGTAACAGCTACGGTGTCCGTGAAGACGAGCAGTCTCCGGGCGCTCCCCTCACCTCCGCCCCCGTCTCTGTTCCTGCCGCTGCCCTCTGTGCAGCCGTGGCGCTCCCCTGCAGGGAACAGTCCCGCTCAGGGACCTGCAGGGGAGGTGAACCGGCGCCTGGCGCCGCGCAGCACTGCTTGCCTGGCTCTGGAGTGCTGTGTGGGGGCGCACCCTCGGGGAGACTGGCCCGTGGGGATCAGGGGCCTTTCTGCACTGCGTTTCTAGCTACTTGCTATTTAAAGTCGAAACGACAGAATCCTTTCCCAGTTGGGACATGCCCCTCCCCCCATCTTTCTGGGTACCCCTCCTCCACAGCCCAGCTGGCTGGCTGGGGTCACCCTGGCCCTGGGGGGTCTGGAGGGGGGGAGAGGGTGGAGCCCGGAGAAGCCAGGAGGCCCAGCCCCTTCTCCCCCTCCTCTGGGTTCAGATCCAGGCTGTCCCCGCACACCAGCCCGAGGACCATGGTGCCCACAGCTTTAAGGCATCTCTGCTGTTTTGCGTTCAGTGTCCACGTTCCTATACGACAGCCCTGTTGAAATGGATGTTTTTATTACCTTAGAGGACAAACTCACAGCTATTCAAGCACACGGCTTTTTAGGTACTTTTCTGCGTTTCACGCAAACGCCTGTGGTGATAACAGAGCTGATCAGAGGATGCCCTCTGGACTCCCGAGGGCTGTGGGCGGGAGTCCAGGACGGTCCTCCGGGTCGGTTTGATTGGAGGTGAGGAGATCTGGGTGCTTTCCCCCAATAAAGTCCTGGGTAAAACGAGTAACACCGCAGGACAGTGGGAAAACCCAACCAGAAATTTTCAAGTGTTTTCCAAGCATTACCCCTCTGAAAAGCATTCATGTCCCATCACCACGTTTGTTATAAGACGTATGCCTGTGGCATAAAGTGTGTATAAGGAACTTTTCCCTCTGAGACCTGCAAAGTGTAAATCTGAAACAGTGGAGCATAATTAAAGCATCTTCACTAGTGGAATGAAGATACTGCATTTTTGACATGTCAGCACAGCCACTGTTAATCTCATTTTAAAAAAAAATTATTTTAGGACTTCTCTAGTGGTCCAGAAGTTAAGAGTCCACCTGCCAAAGCAAGAGGCACGGACTGGATCCCTGCTCCGGGAAGATCCCACCGCCACCGCCACCCAAGCTGTGCAACGAGAGGCGCCGCTGTAGTGAGGAGCGCGAGCCGCACAGCTAGAGGAGGCCCTGCTCACCGCAGCCAGAGGAGGCCGCTGCGTGCGACGAAGACCCAGAGAAGCCAAAAATTAGAAATGAAAGCAAGAAATTGTTGTACTGGGGTGCAGTTCACCACGTCGCGCTAATTTCCGCTACACAGTAAAGCGACTCATTTACACAAACGCCTGCATTTTACACAAACTGCTTTACTTAAGGAAAGCTTTCCTACGCTTATCCTTTATCACAGGATACTGAGCATAGTCCCTGTGTTATAAGTAAGATCTTGCTGTTTATCCACCCTTAATAGCGTATATTAGTTAGTTCAGTCGTTCAGTCGTGTCTGACACTTTGCGACCCAACAGACTGCAGCACGCCAGGCCTCCCTGTCCATCACCA
>SJYX01020692.1:36784-48565 GCA_006410675.1 Oreotragus oreotragus
AGGTTATTGATATTTCTCCTGGCAATCTTGATTCCAGCTTGTGCTTCATTCAGCCCAGCATTTCTCATAATGTTTTCTGCATATAAGTTAAATAAGCAGGGTGACAATATACAGCCCTGAGGTACTCCTTTTCCTATTTGGCACCAGTCTGTTGTTCCATGTCCAGTTCTAACTGTTGCTTCTTGACTGGCATACAAATTTCTCAAGGGGCAGGTCAGGTGGTCTGGTATTTCCATTTTTTTCAGAATTTTCTGAGTTTGTTGTGGTCCACACAGTCAAAGGCTTTGGCATGTCCGGGGTGGGGGGTGTGGGGGAAGGGATGGATTGGAATATTACACTGACTGATCCCAAACTTCCCATCCAGCCGTCCCCCCGACACCCTCCTCGGCAACCTCGTCTGTTGTCTGTCTGGGAGTCTGTTTCTGTTTTACAGACAGGTCCGTTCGTGCCGTATTTCGCCACTATCAATTTCTAATTGTGTCATTACTGTAAGGATTGTCAGATCTGCTCTTAAAAAGGTTATTTAAAAAGTTTTGGAAAACAGTATTTAATAATTCTCAAACACTGACAGCAAATGAAGCATGTGAAAAATTGTCTCAGGGGTTTAAGTAAATTATTATTAAAGAACTGGAAGTAAAAGGAAATAACTAATCCTAGTCTTTGAAGTCCATTTGGAATTTAACTGACCGTTAGGCCACCAACTATCTTGGCACATGACCGTTTAATAATGAGAAACTCAATCTTACATTAGGAATGAGAGGAGCGTGATTCATCAAAAGCCACACACCATTTGCATCGCTTTCGGTGGAGATTTCGGGGGAAAAGTGCAGAACACACAGTTTTAAGTGACTTAGGAGCGTTTCAGTAGCGTCTCAGCCACTGAGCTCTGGCATAATGACTGTTTGTTGACGAGTTTTGTTTGACTTGGGCTGTGACTGCTCCCAGCCTCCTGCCTTAGAAGCTCAGGCTGAAGTTAATGAAGACACGGGGCAGTAAATTTTGAAAAACCTTAGTAATGCTGATAAACAGAAACATCTCCACTGTTTCAACCAGGCTGAAACAATAATACTGCCTTATGAGTGAGGGAGGGAAAGTCGCTCAGTTGTGTCCGACTCTTTGCGATCCTATGGACTATACAGTCCATGGAGTTCTCCAGGCCACAACACTGGAGTGGGTAGCCTTTCCTTTCTCCAGGGGATCTTCCCAACCCAGGGATGGAACCCAGGTCTCCCACACTGCAGGCGGATTCTTTACTAGTTGAGCCACAAGGAAAGCCCAGGAATACCACCTTATATTCAAAACATCAAGTTGGAAAATTGTATCGCTGTTCTGACAAATTTCATTCAACCCATACGGACCCTCGGGGAAGGCAATGGCACCCCACCCCAGTACTCTTGCCTGGAAAACCCAATGGACGGAGTAGCCTGGTGGGCTGCAGTCCATGGGGTCGCAGAGTCGGACACGACTGAGCGACTGACACACATATGTGTAACTGAGAAATAGGACCAACACCATTCTTGAAAATTCTGATCTGAAAATGGACATAACCTTGGTTCCACCACTGGGCTCTCCATGCTTAGGATGCTGCATAGATCCTCTCCAGCTTCTCTCTCATGAGAGGTGAAACCAGAGACCTCAAAGGAAGGATTCCGCCTTCCCTTTGCATGAGCTCTGCTGCCCTGAGAATAGCATTCTGCCTCTCTGGACTGCAGGTCCCTGCCCAGGATTCTAGAAGGTCATGGAGCATTGTGACCGCCAAGCTTCGTCACATGAGGACCATTCATGTTCCACTAAAATCTCCAGCAGCCACCATACAAAGAGCAGGCTTACCTTCCTTCTCGACCGATGAAAAGAAACAAATCAAATACCTGCCTTTCTTTAACTCCAGTCTATACAATCATTAGAGCTATGACGCTTAGCTGGTAAGCGTTGTGCTAATTACATACTTGACGTTAAAAGCGCACCTTATTGGTGTACTGATTTTACAGCTGAAGACATTGAGGCATTGAGAGATTAATTAATTTGTTCAGGATCATAGAGCTGAAAAGATGTGGATTATCAAACCTCCAGAATTTACCCCAGACCCTAAGCGCCATGTTGCAGACCTCGTGTGGGCACAGCCAGAAATGACTACTGTAGGCTTCAGTGACACGCGCGTCTAAGGAAAGTCTTCCTCGCCAGTCACTGGAGCATCAGAGGAGACGATTATACCTGTTTACTCATCTATAAGCATTGACGTGGGCTTCCTAGGTGGTACTAGTGATAAAGAGCCTTCCTGCCAATTCAGGAGACGTAAGAGATGTGGATTTGATCCCTGGGTCAGGAAGATCCCCTGGAGGAGGGCATGGCAACCCACTCCAGCATTCTTGCCTGGAGAATCCCATGGACAGAGGAGTCTGGCAGACTGCAGTCCATGGGGGTGAAAGAATCAAACATGACTGAAGCAAGTGAGCACATTGGCTTACTCAGATGCAGTGATGGGCTTTGGATGGATGCAGAGGGTAACAGATAAATAATCAGTTGTGTTGGCAATCCCATCACTGGCTAATAATGGGCTTATTTTGATTCCCTATGACTGTGGGATGCCTCAGATTAGAAATGTGGGAGCCATGTATGCTTTTGGAGAAGCTGAGTTCAGATGAATAAAGAAAAAGATAACTTGAAACTTCGTCACATGGACACCACTGTATTATTTATCAAACGGTATAAATGCCTACATTTAAGGAGGTTTCCAGGGTAAACAACAGGCACGCAACATTCCCTGCCCAGATTCTCAGGTATGGCTCTACTCTCTGTGAGTATACTCACCGTTACACAGTTTAGCGCCTCTGAAATAATTTTGACCATCTCTGCTGGAAGAACCTTATTCTCCATTGCGATCACTGGGCAGGTATAAGACACTGATTCTGAACTTACACCCAGTGGACACCAACTGACTTAATGTTTATGTCGTGAACCCAGCTCCATTGCTCCATCCAAACCAGAGTCCGTAAGCAGCTTTGGGCTGGATTAATCGCGTCTGGGATTCAGGAAGACTCTTCTAACCACAGGACTCGTTTTGGGGGTGCAGAGCGGGGGTCCCAGCAGTTACGCACACAAGTGAACCGAGTGCGCGCATTTCATCTCACTGCTGCGTGAGGCTGGCAATTTGCCTAATCGAGCAGCACCTTTCCAGTGCCGCGCTCCACACCTGCATATTCATAGGGTGTTCTAGCTGAAACGTACATTCACAGGTGTTGTCATCTCAGTGACTAATGTTGAATTGTTCCTAATTGCAACATCATTGTTATTGTTTAGTTGCCAAGTTGTATCCAAATGCTTAGCAACCCCATGGACTGCAGCCCGCCAGGTTCCTCTGTCCATAGGATTTCCCAGGCAAGAATATTGGAGTGGGTTGCCATTTACTTCTCCAGGGGATCTTCCCAACTCAGGGATCAAATCTACATCTCCTGTATTGGCAGGTGGGTTCTTTACCATTTAGCAAGGAAGCCTCCTCCCCCCTACCAAATTGCAATATCTCACTCCAGTGTTCTTGCCTGGAGAATCCCAGGGATGGGGGAGCCTGGTGGGCTGCCGTCTATGGGGTCACACAGAGTCGGACATGACTGAAGTGACTTAGCAGCAGCAGCAGCAGCAGCAGCAGCAGTGTAAATATATAAATCCCATCATGAAAATTATTTGAGTGTGGCTTAAAAGAAATCTTCATTCCTAATTATTTTTTAACCACATCCTTTATTTATTAACTTGAATCTTTACTTCAAATAGTCAGCAAGAGAAAACATTTCCCTACAGGAGTCCACTGATGCTGGAGCGATCTTCATGTGATACCACTTTGCAGATGCCAACTGTTCTCCTTTCTCCAAGTTCTATTTGCTATTTGAAGTTTGACTAGCAAGCATTTTACCAGCAATTCATATTTTTAAAGGAGTAGCAGAAATTTTCCTAACAATAAATATATTATTAAGAATATATTCAACAATATATATTTAAGAATATATTTAACAATATGTCTCAATGATACTTAGATTGAAAAATAAAGGCTTCAAATATGTGATGCATTCTCAGTAAGTACCAACGACAGGACATGCTCTGTCGACTTCACTAATTGAAGCAACAACAACCAAATCCTCCACCTTACGTGTTGTTTTCAGTCGCAAGAAAGAGTGGCTAAAAAGCCTTTTATTGACGGCACAGTTGCTGCGCACAATAGTGTGTGTCACGGGAGTAACAACGTGGCAATTCACAGTTTTTAAATGTTACATACACCATTTATAGTTCCTAGAAAATACAGACTTCTGTGCCCTGGGTGGTGCAGTCTGTCTTGGCATTTTATTTTATCCCTGAAAGTTCACCTTCCCCTGTATTGCTCGTCCCCTTTCTGAACATAAAGAGAACTTTGGAAACTTTTCAGTAGCCCGACATTTCCCTACAAATTCTCTGAACAGAGATCTATCACTTCTTTTAATTTTGGCCAAAATAATATAGCCCAGCTTAGCCTCTCAACATTTGTTTTATATTAATATTTTACTGGCATCATTAGTTGCTGTACCTCATCTGTGGCTCATCATATCATTTTGAACAAAAATCAAAACTTGTCATTTTTTTTTTCCAAGGGGGCATATCCTCTAAAATATTTGACAGACTCAAGAAAAAGTATGTTTGGAAGGAGGCATCCCCAAGTAATGAAGATCCACCAGGTTCCCCACAGTTAGCACATCAGTGAACACGCCGGGTGTGGACTTTAGACTCTAATGGCAAGAAGCGCTGTACAAACAGTAGAAATTATAAATAAACATATTCTTTGCAAGTTACACAGAAAACTTTGTTATGAAAAACACAGTAGAAGAGGGGAGAGAGAATTAGGTGTCATGTGGGTAATGTCTTGACGCGCATGGCAGAGTGTCCAGGGCAAACTCACGGGGCCACGTGCTGGAGTTTCTCGCCGCCGTTGGAAAGAACTTCACGTTTTTCACCCAGAATGAAACAAGGAGCCAAGTATTGCCTGAGAGAAAGCCAGCTGTGCAGAGGGAATGGAGAGACACAGCTGTCCTTTCTGGGTTAAATCAAGTCCCCGAAAGAGGCGCCAAAGCTCTAACCCCCGATAAACTGACAGACCGTAATGACACAGCCGTGAGCTGTACGGCTCACAAAATCAGGGCTTTGGGCTTAAAATGGTTGTTTGGTGCCTAAGTCACATTCACTCTTCGCTACTCCATGGACTGTAGCCTGCCAGGCTCCATGGGATTTCCCAGGCAAGAATACTGGAGTGGGTTGCCACTTCCTTCTCCAGGGGATCTTCCTGACCNACTGACAGACCGTAATGACACAGCCGTGAGCTGTACGGCTCACAAAATCAGGGCTTTGGGCTTAAAATGGTTGTTTGGTGCCTAAGTCACATTCACTCTTCGCTACTCCATGGACTGTAGCCTGCCAGGCTCCATGGGATTTCCCAGGCAAGAATACTGGAGTGGGTTGCCACTTCCTTCTCCAGGGGATCTTCCTGACCCAGGGATCGAACCTGAGTCTCTTGCATTGGCAGGTGGATTCTTTTCCACTTAGGCACCAGAGAGGCCCTTTAAGCATGGTGCGTGGGTGCCTATTTGCTAAGTCACTACAGTCGTGTCCTACTCTTTGCGACCCTGTGGGCTGCAGCCCTCCAGGCTCCTCCGTCCATGGGAGTCTCCTGGAAAGAACGCTGGCGTGGGTTGCCACGCCCTCCAGGGGATCTTCCCGACCCAGGGACTAAAGCCGAGTCTCCGCTGCCTCCTGCACTGGCAGGCGGGTCCTTTACCACTAGCGCCGCCTGAGAAGCCCTTAAACATGGCAGAAGACAGTGATTTTTTAGAACAGGAAGGCGCCTCAGCAAACGTCTAACCCAGGCACTGCACGTGTTTAGACGGGAAGCGTCACTACTCAGGGTAAGTGTGCTACCCGTATCACAGAGCTGCAAACCGTGGGGACAGGGCAGAGTGCAGGGGCCGGCTGGTCCAGCGTTGCCGCCACAGCTGCAGCTCACTTGCCTGGATGCCCATCGGCTGTGGCACGCCGGAACTGACTGTGAAGTGCACTTTCGGTTATTTAATGGCTATTTAGTTATTCTAACGGTTGTTTAGAACAGCTCACTTAACAGTTTTTAAGAATCAAACAATATTAGAAAGAAGTAACTGTATTATTATATCTATGCTCTATTTTCACCCATTTGCATTTCCCACTAAATTGCACCATTAAAAACAAAACTTTTGTGTTTCACGGGCTGCCTCGCACGGAGTGGGTGGAGTGTCCAGCAGGGCCTTCAGGTCACTGTTCTGTGTCTGCACTTGGCCTTCAGGTCACTGTTCTGTGTCTGCACTTGGCCTTCAGGTCACTGTTCTCCTGCTCAGTTTTGCTGCTTTTTAGTTGCTCAGCTGTGTCCTACTCTTTGTGGCCCCGTAGACTGTAGCCCACCAGGCTCCTGTGTCCATGGGATTTTCCAGGCAAGAATACTGGAGCTACTTGCCATTTCCTACTCCAGAGGATCTTCCCCACCCAGGGATCGAACCTGCGTCTCTCGCATCTGCTGCATTGCCAGGCGGATTCTTTATCACTGAGCCGCCAGGGAAGACCTCTCCGCGGTTTACCAGTTTTCACAATGCTCATGCAGGCACAGTACCTTCTTTTCCTTCCACTCGGCATCTCAAAGCTGCAGGCACCGAGCAATGAAGCCGAGGGAGGGGATGGGACCTCACTTCTGCTCCGCTGAAGATGGCAGCAGAGCGAACGCTAAAAGACCAAGGGCTTTCATCATTGCTGGGGGAGAGTCAAGGGGCTTCTGTGGTCTGTACTCTCACGATTGCTCTGCTGGCCCCTCACTCTACAGTTCCTTATTCTATGGGTCCTGACACTTCTCTTTCCACTAAGAACATTCCCCTCCATCCCACGTGACTCTGGCTGGATGGTTACCTCTGGGATCCCCGTCCTCAGACACCAAACGGGCCTCTGGCCAAGCTTGGCAATCCTGGTGTCCCGTTTGCCCTTCTCAGAGGTGGATTCAAGGCATAGAGACCAGGGAGGACCAGCTGGAGTCCTTTTGTGATAACCAACACGGAGATGCTGGCAGAGAGGCTCTTTCTGCCTCCAGGTCACTCACTGTAAAGACCAAAGCCCCAGTCGTCTTTCCAACCACGGGGAGAGAGTCAGCTTGCAGCTGTTGAAAACGGAGCCCACAGGGAAAATGCAACATCAAGAGGCTGGGAAGGGGGAGGGGAGGGAGCAGAGGAGACACAGAGGCTGGATTATATCCTACCACTTGCGCCTTAAACTCCAGGTCCCAAAGTGCATTCCATCTGGATGTCCTGCTCCAGATCAGTAAGTGTTTTCTAATGAAGTCAGGGCAGCCTGTGGGTACCACGGGCTTCAAATGCATTCTGCATCTTTTCCCCTTTCTGCTTCCTAAAGATACTTGAGCCGGTCCCGTGACTTTTCTGTCCTCCTCATCGTGGGCACACTCACTTTTTCAGACACTAGAAATCCCGCTCCCATCCTGATCAAAGACTTCCCCTTTCTTCCTGGTCAAACAGCTCTTCTGTTCAGCTCAGGGACTGCCTGAAATGCGAGGATGGGCGAGGAGAGAGGAAGGCTGGCATTTGCCCTCCAGTTCTCGGTGCCGTGGCTTTCCCCTGGGTGCACCGGCTTCCACAGAAGGGAAGGGAGACGGCCCTGCCTGAACACCGTCGTAGTCCGACTGTTCCTTGTTTGCCAACGTCTAGACACGGGGCGTTTCCGCACCCACCCCCACCCCGCCGTCCCCCTCCACCTTCCTGGGAGAAGTCCTGGGGCTCCATCCCGCTCAGTGACCTTTCCTGGTTCCCAGCTGGTCCCCGGGGAAACCTGGCACCCTGGCTTCTCCAGCCCGATCCTGGAAGAGCGTGTTTCTCCTCCACTGCCCATCTTTGTTTCTGCCATGGCGGGTACTTCAGCCTTCCCGCTCCTCCAAGGAAGAACCAGTCAAGAGTCTCTTCCTACAAATCCGCCCGCCAACTCCAGGAGATCTGGGCGGCCCCCTGGGGTTCTTGGAGGCAGACTTCTTGGTGCAGTGCAGGTCTTGTGAGGGTCTCGAGGGTACCCCCTTTTCGTGAGAGTGCATCCTTGGAGGTCGAAGGTTCCCCTGGATGTCCATCAGTTGACTCGAGAGCACAAAATCCAAAGCAGACCAGCAAGTGCCTCCAGGGATCTCAAGCTTGGCCACAAGTCCCCCTGACTTGCTCGTCTTCTTTCATTTGGCTGGTGGTACGTGAGGGTGAAGGGTCTCAGAGAACCTTCTGCAGGGGCTGTGGCCTTTCCCATCACTGATGAGGGGCAGTCCCGTCCCACAGTCTTGAACCTCTGAGGCATGAGGTTAGTTCAATGTATTAATAATATCCCAAGACAGTGATTTCAGCTTAGATTGAGCTCATGGCAAGCCAAGGAGGTCCTGACAGGTACGCCTCCTATATCTCATCCATTCCTGAGGCCTTGGGGCCCACTGTTTATAGAAACTAACTTGTCCCCAGGAAGGTTCCTATAAATGTCGGGCTGATTGATGTCTCAATTCCCTCCCAGCCACTTGGCATCCCCTGGGAATTCCCCTCTGCTTACACAGAGGCCCCGAATCCTCTCTCACTCTTTGGCAGCAAGCGCTGGATGGATGTACGAACAGGCAAGCCAGCGCAGAGATGGACCCGCCGCCATCGCCCCGGCGTGTTGGGCTGGTAACGTTCCACGTGAAGGTTCACGACCAGGGTCCACTACTGCCCCAAAACGTCAGACCGCTTTCCATCCCCACAGGAGAGTGAACCTCTGTCTCTGTAGAGACCTGTCCACCCCAGAGACGTACACCCTGTTAAATGATCTCAGAGACAACGAGGACTCTCAAAGAAAGGGCGATGAGTCAGCATTGGCTTGAAAACAATGGAAAGGGAAGAGGCGCATCCTCTGGCCAAGCCCGTGAAACGCGGGTCTGATGATGCACTAATGAAGGCAGGCCTTGGTCAGCTGCCACGAAGCCAGTGTGTTTATAATGGCTACCAGGTCAACACGTCCAGCGATGCCAGCCTCCCCAGAAACCCTGGCTGCGCCTTGTCCCCATCACGGGCTCTCACCCCTCCCCAAGGTCACCACTCTCCTGGCTTTGATGCTGATCGCTCCCTTACGGTTTTTTACTGTGGGTAGGTCATGCCTGGCTCTTCGTGACCACATGAACCGCAGCCCGCCAGGCTTCCCTGTCCTTCACCATCTTCTGGAGTTTGCTTACACTCATGTCCATTGAGCCTATGATGCCACCCAACCACCTCATCCTCTGTCGCCCCCTTCTCCCCCTGCCTTCCGTCTTTCCCAGCATCAGGGTCTTCTTCAATGAGTTGGCTCTTTGCATCAGGTGGCCAAAGTATTGGAGCTTCAGCGTCACCATCAGTCCTTCCAATGAACATTCAGGGTTGATTTTCTTTAGGATTGACTGGTTTGACTTCCTTGCTGTCCAAGGAACTCTCAAGAGTCTTCTCCAGCTCCACAGTTTGAATTGTTGTATTGGGTTGGTGCTATGTTGGGTTGGTCAAAAAGTTCAAAGATGCTATGGAAAAATCGGAAAGAATGTTTTGGTCAATCCAATAGTTTAAACTTGATTGAGTTTTGAATTCACACATCACTCTCCACCATCTAATTCATTGGCTTACTGTTCATCTGTTGAAGAATGTGGGCCATTTGTCCAGTTGTGTTTCTAAAGACTAGATCTTACTGATCTAGTCCAGCAGTTATCCTGTGCCTTTTGGGTGTGGCTGGATTCAAAGGTTTGTTCAGATTTGGTTCAGTTCCTCTAGTGAGGCCACATTGAACCGAACTCTCAGAAGGTATCTTAGGTCTGTTTATTTGTCCTTTTTGGTGCCTTGGTCCAGTAGATTCACTGGGGATTGGTAAATAGTTCGAGTCAAAATTTATTATTTTGTTTCCATTTCTTAGCTAGAATAAGTTTATAAGAGCTTTCTCCTCATCTAGGCTTTTGTTAAATGTCTACAATTGATGGCAGATAAGCATTAAAAGTGCTTGATTCTACCCTTTTATTTACTGAGGTTTCAAAATAATAGACTCGTTATTCATGCCTCTCAAGAAGTGACCAATTTGGCTTTTCAAAATATCATTATGATCACAAGGACTGAAGCCAGTGTGACATACAACAGTCTTTGTCATTTCTACCCTTATTCAAACTCAAATTGCACCCTTTTGGCCAAGGGGCTATTTGTCAAGCTGGCTCATTAGTTCTTTTGAAATAAACCCAGTCGTCTTTTATTGCTTCGTAATTATCAGGAATTACAACATGTTTCAGGCTAATTGTGGTAGGTTCCCAGGGCTTGGTAGCGCAGCACCACAGACGGATGGTTTAAAGCAACAGAAACGTATTCTTCCAGTTCTGGAGACCAGAAGTCTGAAATCGAGCTGTTGGTAGAGCCGAGCTGTGATGGAAAGGACCAGGAGTCTGCTCCACACATTCCTCCTGGCTTCTGTTCCCTGCGATCCTGCTGTTCTGACTCTAACAGAGCTGAGGCTCCAGTCTCTGCCTCCATCCCCAGGTGGCTCCGCCCTGGGGGTCATCACACCATCGCCCTCCCTCTGCGCGTCTCTGCGTCTCTTCTGTAAGGACGTGGGCACGCCAGCACCTGGGGCGTGTGAAACAGGAGACGCACGTGACCATCTGCGCTCCCCCTCCTTTTTGGATAGCTTCTTCGGGGGTTGTTTCGTTCATTTCTGGCTGCACTGGGTCTCCGCGGCTGCAGACGGGCTTCCTCTAGCTTCAGCAAGCAGGGGCTGCTCCCCATTGCCCTGCAAAGGCCTCCTGCTCCGGAGGCGGCTCCGGCTGCGGAGCACAGGTTCTCGGTGAGAGGGCTCAGTGGTTGTTAGTGGCTTCCCTGGTGGCCCAGGGGTAAAGCCTCCACCCGCCAGCGCCAGGGACACAGGTTCAACCCCCGGCCTGGGAAGATGCCACCTGCTGAAGGGCAAGCCCGCTTTGCTTGAGGCTTGTTGCATGGCATGCTAATTCCCCAGGATTTCGTGTAGCATAAGCCTGAACGCCAAGATGTTTCCCTGGGTCTTCAGTATCAGAGAAGCCCAGGGAAAGAGTAAGTGAGGAGAGGCGGGCATTCGAGTTGAGGTGCAGTCAGCACGGGGCAAGCCGCGGCCTCCCTGAATGCCCGGCCGTCACGAACAGAAATAGAGCAGGGGCAGGAGGCTGAGGCTTGGCACAGACTCACCTGAGGTGGGGGGCTGGCCTGGGCTCCGCCTCGCTCCACGAGCAGGTGATACGGAACTGATAAGGCGGCTCTGCCATCACCAACACCCACCTGCCGCCTCTGGGTCCTCGGTGGTTCCAGAAGGAGCAGAAACTCAGGAACACGTGCCCTGCTCCCCGGGAGGGCATGTCCAGAACGTATCAGCCACGTCTCGTTGGCTGGGACCCCATGATTCCCGGACCTTGGGCCCCCAAGGAGATAGGGAGGTCGTGAGCCCACCGTGACCCCACGGAAGGGAGGGAGGAGGCGCGTCCTGACACGGATGGTAGGAGCTGCACTGGAAGGAAGCTGGGGAGGAGGGATGGTGGCAAACAGGAGCATCCCCGCAGCTGGCAGAGGATTCCACGGAGGGCGGGGGAAGGGTGGACGGCACAGTCACGCCCCCAGGGGAGTGTCAGTGAGTCAGTGCTGCTGGGATCCCTTTCTTTTTTAATATTTGTTTGTTTATGCGCTTATTTCGGGGAAGGCAATGGCACCCCACCCCAGT
>SJYX01020694.1:0-21397 GCA_006410675.1 Oreotragus oreotragus
GGTGCTCTGTGACAACCTGGAAGGGTGGGATGGGGTGGGAGGTGGGAGGGAGGTTCAAGAGGGAGGGGACATATGTACACTTATGGCTGATTCATCTTGATGTGTGTGCAGAAACCAACACAATATTGTAAAGCAGTTGTCCTCCAATTAAAAACAAATAAATTAAAAAACAAACAACAACTTAGGTCACCTGATGTGAAAAGCTGACTCATTGGAAAAGACCCTGATGCTGGGAAAGATTGAGGGCAGGAGGAGGAGGGGATGACAGAGGATGAGATGGTTGGATGGCATCACTGAGTCTTGAGCAAGCTCCAAGAGATAGTGGAGGACAGGGGAGCCTGGTGTGCTGAAGTTCATGGGGTTGCAAAGAGTTGGACATGACTGAGCAATTGAACAACAACACAAAAAACAAAAAAGTTGTGGCTTTCGAATTCAATGTGAATTTGCAGCACAGATAGTGAAGTACGCAGGTCAGAGAGCGAGGAGCAAGTTAAGCTTGGTGACAGCCCAGGGCCTCAGTCCAGACGCTCAACATGCAGTCCCTGGCGAAGACGCAGCTTCTGAACAGATTCAGGCTGTTTTCTGCTTTCCTGGGAAGTGCTTCCCTCTCTCGTTCTGGCTTCCCTGCCGCTCCTTTTGGTAGTGTCGGTTTAGTCACTAAGGCATGTCCCACTCTTGCGACCCCGGGGACTGTAGCCTGGCCTCTGTCCATGGGGTTTCCCGGGCAAGAACACTGGAAGGGGTCGCTACTTCCTTTTCCTGTCATTCCTTTTACTCCTAAACTAATATGCCATGGGGAGGGGCTCAGGCTGGCTTTTTCTTCTGTAGTGTTTTCTGCAACGAGAAGAGACATGGCGACCTCTGCCACTCACAGCCTGCTCCCCTGGAAGAGGACGACTGGGGCGCCTCCACCGGCCGGCTCTGGGGGGGACACCCCACCCCCCTTCCGACCAGCACTGGACAGAGACCCACGCTGGGGGCCGAGTTCCCAGGCTGGTGGGGGGAGGCCGGGCCTGGGTGAGGATGCGCCGGCCGAGAGGACAGGCAGGCAGAGCATGGCCGGGCCGTCATTATCTGGGGGTAATTGGCGTTGAGCGGGGAGGACCTCTAATGAGCTGCTTGCCTCCCTAATGGCCGGGGGCCTGGGAGTGAGCGAGGCCGCCCTTCCACATGAGCGGGCCCAGCCCCGCTGCCAGGGCAGTTCTCGCCACCGCCCACTGTGGCCCCGCTGACCGCAACAATGCCAGTGGGCCAGAGCGCCAGTGAGCCCCGGGGGCTGGGGTCCCCCTGAGAGCTGGGGTCCAGACAGACGCACCCAGCTTGTCTGCCCCCTTGTACATGACTCCCGAGTTCTGCCTACAGAGTGCAAAGACATCTCTGCACCTCCAACCAGCACAGAGCCCCCCGCCTCCACCCACATTTCCCTGAAACAGTGGACAGGGAGGGAGGGCTCCTACTCAAAGGACTCGCCCAGCTCAGCGTCACAGGTTAAGCAGCAGGAGGGGGTGCACAGGGGCTTCCAGTTCTGGCTGTGAGGGCCACCGTCTGTGAGAGGGACCAGCCCTGCCTGGTCCCCTCATCCTTGAGGACTCCAGAGTGACCCAGACTCAGGGGAGGGAGGAAGCTAGCCTCCTGCTTGAGGTCCCTCCAGGGCAGGGCCAGCTCCCCAAAGCTCCCCTAAACTCTGCATCCTCGGTGCCTCATGTGTCCACCCCAGTTCCTCCTTTGGGTTCTAGTCATGGGCACTTTCTCTTATGTTAAGTTCATTCATTTATCTTTATTGCACTTAAGACCTTGGTAAGCTTTCAGTAACATGGACACATACACCACTTCCTCTGTGCAGAAAGACAGGAGTTGCGGGAATTACAGACTATTTTTAAACACAAAAACTCAGAAAAAAATAGGACAATACTTTTACTGAGTGGATTTGGAGATAAGCTGGGTCATTTTAATCACAGGAATTTTTCTTAAGCATAACTGATAGACTTAAACCCAGACCTTTTTTTTTTTTTTTGGAAAACAAAACATGTGAGACTTTGAATTTATTTTAGCTGTTTTTGATTTTGCATGTGTGGCAAGTGTTAATTTATCATCTTAGAAAAGCAAGGAGGGGAGAAAATGACAAACATGTTTTGTGTTTAACTAAGTTTTAAGGAGAACAGTTGCTGTTGTTTTTGCAGTGGTTCATTTCAGCCCTTGCATGCAGATACAAAAATTGGTTGTAAAATATAATTTCACTAGAAGATGGTTCTGATGCATTCAAAATAAGGAGCCAGAGCTGAGTTCAGCTCACAAGTGACCAATTTTACTTCTATTATTGAGCCTGAAAATAGTTGCAGGTACGAAAATGAGGGGGGTATTTTGAGTACTGGCCTTCCTGTGCTGGGTCCCAAAATGTGCCTTCTCTGCCTTGGTTGAGTCATTTTGCTGACTTCTAGCTTTTAAGGAGTGGAAGGAAGAAAAACAGACTTTACCTGATTTAAACAGTTTTCTGTTGACTGGATGTATTCTTTTCTTTGCAGAGTTTAGAGAAAGTGAGTACAGAGCACCAATTTCTGGTTTGAAACACAACTTGCCGTTTCCCACTTGTTAAACACGTGCTATTTAAGACACTTTGCCTGAGTTGATAAAGTGCTTGTAACGTCATGGTTGTTGGGGGAAATTCCCTGAGGAACCAGTTTCTTGCTGTTGTTGTTCTCCAAACAGAAGGGGCTGCGAGGGTCCTGGTTTCCTGCAGCGGTTTCTATATCAGAACTGGATTCAGGGTACGAGATGGCATTTGTGTGTGTGTGTGTGTGTTTTGGGTGAAGAAGCAAATCCCTCACTTTGAAAGCTCAAATGAATGCTTTCCCCTGGAGAAATAGAAGAAAAAATCCAGTGGGGTCAGTAAGCATCCTTGATGCAATCTATAGACGGAAGCTTGCCCCACAGTTTAAGTGGTCCTGACGTGGGATGGCAGTCAGCCCTCAGTCCACGGAGAACCCCCAGCACATGAGCAGAATTGTGGCCGTGGGCAGCCCTCAGATCAGGAGAGCAAGATGCAGTTACTGGGGAAGACATGCAGCTGGCAGTTTCTACACACCCATCAGGAGGTATGAAAAGCAGAGTGCATGCATTTCTTCTGCTCAATAAAAGTATCATAGAAATCATCACCACATGTTTATTAGACACCGTGCATTTATGAGCGAGCTTGGTGGTCTCCCTGGGCCTCTGCCAGGGTCTAATGGAGCCGCCAGGGCTGCTCAGGTTCCTCCTGGAGGGTTTCCTCTCCTTCCCGCATGGGCTGAGGAACAACAGCAAATGTCCCTGCGTGGAGGGAGAGGAGGGTCGAGCTCCTAGTTCCCCTAAGGGGCAACCTGCCCCCAGTTTTCCAAGCCGGAGACCTTCTCCCGGAAGTCAGTGTGCTCGGGAGCGAACGCGAGGAGGAGATAACCACTCACACAGGAAGAGGAAGATGTTAGCATCAGCCTTTGTTCAAAACTGGCTTCTGACCCAGTGTCAACAGTCTCTGGTCCATCATGCCAGAGGGCATGCTGACCCAGAAGCGAAGGTGAAGCTGGGGCTTGGCATGAAACATTACCGCCGGTCTTTCTGGAAACCAGGAATGAACCATGTTAGAGGCAAAGTTAGCGCTACAACCTCAAGGCTGATGTGCATAAGACAGCTTGAGTTCAAAAGGAACACTCTAGAAAGAAGTCACAGGTACTAGCTCACAGAACTTGAGAACATCTCCTCTTGTGGTGGTGGTGTTTAGTTGCTTCAGTNCAGGAATGAACCATGTTAGAGGCAAAGTTAGCGCTACAACCTCAAGGCTGATGTGCATAACACAGCTTGAGTTCAAAAGGAACACTCTAGAAAGAAGTCACAGGTACTAGCTCACAGAACTTGAGAACATCTCCTCTTGTGGTGGTGGTGTTTAGTTGCTTCAGTCGTGCTGACTCTTTGTGACCCCACGCACCACAGCCTGCCAGACTCCTCTGTCCATGGGATTCTCCAGGAAAGGGTACAGGAGTGGGTTGCCGTTTCCTTCTCCAGGGTCTCCTCTTGTGCCGTGTCATCAAACACCCCGGCTAGCAGTGCTGTTGTGTCAGGAGAGGGCAACTGAATTTTTTTGGTGCAGAGTTCACTTGTCATGTGGAATCAGACCTGGAAGGTGGTAGATCCTCTTTGCTGAGCCCCTGCAATAGGGCAGCCCCTTCTGGGGATTGAATGTGCGGGTGACCGCAGAGCTCACCCCTGGGTGGTGTTGGGAGCAAGTCCTCTTCTATGCGAGGTGCGGAGAAAACCCAAGACATAGGGTAAGGTCAGAAATGAGGACAATGAAAGTGGGATGACAGAATCGGCGGAGAGGAGACTTAGGGTGGTATTCACATTAGGAAGAACTGTCATCTGGAGACGACGATGACTCTGGGGACAAAGCAGAGGGAAAAGTCAACTAGGAGAGAAATCTGAATTCAAGAAGTGCAAGGAGGGGATACGGAGCCAGTGGAGGACAAACAAGATCAATGGCACCTGATCCAGCCCTAATGTACTGAACGTGGCTCACTAACGGATCTTCTTAGCGAGACAGACGCGTAACGTGAACCAGACACAGCTCTGCAGGTTAGAGCACGCTTCGTGTCTGACTCGCAGGTGAGGACGCACTGCCCGGAAGGGACTTGTTCTTCCAGAGAGGTAAGGAGTCCACGCCATCCGCGTGCGGGGGGCGGGGTCACACTTTCAGGTGTGCTGTCTGTGCGCCCACCTCCACTCTCAGAGCAGGTTTCTGTGGTCATCTCCCAGAGGAGAACTGGGTGGGACGCACTTGGACGATTTCACCCCTGGAGAGGTTGAGTCCAGGGGGACGTGGTCAGAGGAGGTTTGCTGGGGGCGGCTGGGGCCTGGGGGCGTGGTTAGCGGAGATTTGCAGGGTCACAGGGTCCTCGGAGTCTGTCCCCTTCCCCTCTGCTCTTCCTCTTCTCCCTTAAAAAAAAGATTTTTTTTTAAATTTATTTTTTGGCTGTGCTGGACCTTCGTTGCTGCGAGGGTGCTTTTCCAGCTGTGGTGAGCAGGGGCTACTCTCTAGTTGAGATGTGCAGGCTTCTCGCTGCAGTGGCTTCTCTTGTTGCGGCTCCCGGGCTCCGGAGCACAGGCTCAGCAGTTGTGAGGCACGGGTTTAATTGTTCTGCGACTTGTGGGATCTTCCCGGATCAGGGATCGAACCTGTGTCTCCTACATTGGCAGGTTTTTTTTTTTTTTTTACCACTAGTGCCACCCGGGAAGCCCCTACATATATATACACGCACACATATGTCATATTGATTATATTTCTTTAGACAACCCTGGTTCTGTATGCAATGAAATTAAAAGACGCTTGCTCCTTGGAAGAAAAGCTATGACCAACCTAGACAGCATATTGAAAAGCAGAGACATTACTTGGCTGACAAAGGTCCATCTAGTCAAAGCTTTGGTTTCTCCAGTAGTCATATATGGATGTGAGAGCTGAATTATAAAGAAAGCTGAGCACTGAAGAATTGATGCTTTTGAACCATGGTGTTGGAGAAGACTCTTGAGAGTCCCTTGGACTACAAGGAGATCAAACCAGATAATCCTAAAAGAGATCAGTCCTGAGTATTCATTGGAAGGACTGAAGCTGAAGCTCCAGTACTTTGGCCACCTGATGGGAAGAACTGACTCATTGGAAAAGACCCTGATGCTGGGAAAGATTGAAGGTGGGAGGAGAAGGGGACGACAGAGGATGAGATGGTTGGATGGCATCACCAACTCGATGGACATGAGTTTGAGTAAGCTCTGGGAGTTGGTGATGGACAGGGAAGTCTGGTGTGCTGCAGTCCATGGGGTCACAAAGAGCCAGACACGACTGAGTGACTAACTGGACTGAGAGAACCCTGATTAATACAACGGGGAATGAAAAGTTCACAGCATTTCATGTATTTTCAGCCTTTATTTTTTCCTCAATGATAAACATATCAGATTGTTAGCAGAAGAGTAAATGTTGTGTTACTTGTCAATCAGAACCACTGGGCATGAGGATGCTACACTTGTGATCTGGAAAACTTCCTCTCCTTCCACATTTGAGATGAAATGCATTTTGAAAGGAGCAAATGACTTAATGTACGTTCAGTTAAAGAATAAATGAAAATTGAATAAATCACTTGAAACATGTTACATCAATAATGTAAACTGTCTCATGAAAAATTGACAACAGTGTGGTAGACATCTCATACACACGATCACATTTAAAACTCTTACCACAATCAGTTACTTTCACTCAGAACATTAGTATTTTCAGCTAGTTTAAAAGCAGATGTATTTTCTTCATCTTTCACTTTCAAAATCACTAAAAACTCTAACATAATATTGAAGGGCAATTTCCACAGTCTGGAAACTAAAAGTTAAGAAATTTTAACAAGTTGTTTTTCTGTGCAGCTTTAGTTTTTGAGGCACTTGATTGGATTTTGTGGCAGAACTTATGCTAGACCAGGGTTTCTTAACCTCAGCCTCAGTGCATCTGGTTGGATAATGCTTCATTGGGGGTCCTGCCCATCTGTGTAGTGCACCTCTTGTAAGTGCCAGCAGTACTCCTGATCCCCCATTGGTGGCAACCAAACAGATCTCCAGCTGTGGCCTGGAGTCCCTGGGGAGAGAATGACTGCAGTGTAGACACAGATGCCGTGAGCAAGGCTGGGCATTTGACTAAGTGAGGGATCGTAGCCTCAAGTAAGTTCAAACAAGAGCCTGCTCGATAGAAAGGTAAAAGTTAATGAATCCCTTGGCCTCCCTGGTGGCTCTGTGGTAAAGAATCCAGCTGCCGATGCAGGAATCATAGGAGATGCGAGTTTGATCCCTGGGTGGGAAAGGTCCCCTGGAGAAGGAAATGGTAACCCACTCCAGTATTCTTGCCTGGAGAATCCCATGGACGGAGGAGCCTGGTGGATTACATTCCATGGGTTGCAACGAGTCAGACACGACTGGGCAACTGACCATGCACAAGGAATCTCAGAACATTTGGAGCCTGCGGTGTTGGCTCCTCACACTTGACATGTGGCTAAGAGGAAGGGGTTTTGCTGTGCGTGAATTCCCTGGTCCCTCTCCGCCCTAGTGTCGCCAGGATCAAGGCTGCAGCCTACCCAGAGTAAGAACACCGTCTAGTGAGAGAGCTCTTACACCCTGTAGTAATGACACTGTGTTTGAGTAACGATGGTTCAGTTCCATGGAAAGTTCCACAACCACCAAGCATGTGTCCTGCCGGTCCTGGGAGGGAAGACCGAGGATCAGCAAGAATGTTGTTTGCTGAGAGCTCTGTTTCTGAAATGAGCTGAGATATGAGTGGGTTTAAGCAAAGGAGGAAGTAGGAGAAGATGAGGGAGAGGAAAGTTGGGTGCCCAGGTGGTCAGTGTGAGGTGTCCACCTGGAGAGGCTGCAGCTCCCTGTCACCCAGTCAAACCATCCACCAGGCTTGCTCTCCAGTATGTGTGATGTCCTTAATGTCCGGACCACATGGCTTGAAGCAGGAGAGATAATCCTAGATAACCTGGCCGGCCTGATCCAATCAATTTAACTTTAAAAGCAGAAGTGAGGGGACTTCTCTGGAGGTTCAGTGCTTAAGACTACTTGCTTCCATTGCAGAGGGTGCAAGTTCGATCCCTGGTCGGGGAACTAAGATGCCACATGCTGCTCAGCATGGTCAAAAAATAGAAAAAAGAAGTAAAAAAAAAAAAAAAAAAGAAAGAAAGCATGCTCATTCCAAAAAAATAGAAGAAGCAGCAGCAAAAGTGAGGTTTCCCTGAAGTGCAGGAAATTTCTGCTGTGCTCCAGCGTTCCAGCCTGCAAGCCTGCCCAACTTGGAATTTGCCAAGCCAGCCCCCACAGTGCCTTTCAATCAACCACCCACCCCTCCCCCCTTCTCCGTTTCCCTGGAAGCCTAATGAACAAACTGATTTACAATAGGAGAACCACCACCATTGTTATTGTCAAGGGACATAATGAGGACAGGACCCTATCTCATTTATTTTGTTTCCTCCTGGACCCTGGCACATGGGCACTCAATAAATGATGAACTGAATGAAATTATTATGAGCAATTATGCAAACAGCTCTGGAGTATAGAAAACAGTATTTTGAATGTCTCTGCTAGGAAGGAGGTGATTTTTATGGAAAAGGGCATCGTTTAGCTTTCAAAATTCAAAAAACAGTGTTTTTCATTATGTAAGTAACATTCAGCCCACCATTGAAAGTCTGTGAACTAGAGCACAAACACGCGGAGCGTTCACGGTTGTGACCAGCAGGGCCAGGCATCCCGCAGGTCCGCCAGGGTGCCCTCCTGCCCTCCCGCCCCAGGCAAATGTGCATCTGTGTGGTGGGGGTCATACTGTCTTAAGAGGTTTCTTGTTTTGTTGCTTTCCCCTTTGTTATGAATAGTCTTCATAAATATAATTTCCTCTTTATTGTTCCTTTGTTGAAAATAGCTTTACTGTGTACGTAACATTAATTTATGCTCATTAATAACTTTCACTGAGTCTCTTTTAGGTACCAGGCGTTTTCCATGGTCTCTCTGTTTTTATTCTCAAAACAAGTACATGGCAAATACCATCCGATGAGGAAACTGGTCTCAGGACCATTCATGAGCTTGTCCAGCCTGTCCAGTTTGCCAGGTGGCAGGGTTCTGAAGACTGCCCTCTTTCTACCTTGCTATGTTGTCTTGTTTTGGTTATTTCACCTGATCGTCTGTGGATCCAGGAGTTATGAACTGTGGGGAACATCCCTTTGCGTCTTGTTCTGTGGAAAAGAATACGTCAGAGACTCAGGATCTGGCCCTGTATTTTATGTTATAGTGTAAAAGGTCTTCTACAACTCAGCAAAGGGGAGCACACCTTTTTTCTTTAAGTGCATGAATATTGGTGTTTTGCTTCAATTTATGTTTTCAAATTTAGTTCACATTCCAATTTTTTTTTTTTTTTGCAGAGGAAAAAGCCATAGTTTTTAGGTTTGGGTTCATTACTGGTTAACTATCCCATTTGAAATCCACATAGTCAGATACATACTTGAAACCCCTTCCATGGGCACCCAACCCTTTTGGAAGGATGGAAAGCACACTAAGAAAAATCCAGCTGTCCTTAAAGAAACATTCAAAGACTACTAATGGGCACTGTCAAATGGATCTCATTGTGCCTTTTCACTGAGAACTGATTCAAAATGTAGCATTCTCTCAATGTTGGGGTATGCTTAGAAACACTAAGAATTCTTCATTGTCCTTTCAATGTGTATATAACCTATTGAGGTAAACGGTGCCATCCTAAACGGCCCCAAACATGGGCGATGGATTAAAACACAGCCCTGTGGAGGAGGGAGTGTCAGCACTGTTGGTGTTTAGAGCACCCGTCTACCTCCTTTGCTAAGTCACTCCTGTATATTGCAAAGAAGAATGCCTCACCAACATTAACCACTTGTCGCGATGCAGTGTGCTGAGTGTGGCTGCGTTTTCTTCCCTTTCTTTGAGCTCATGCTATTTCCTGAGTAAATGCTCACTCTCTCTCTCTTTAGTCACTTATTTGTGTCTGACTCTTGGGACCCCGTGAACTGTAGCCCGTCAGGCTCCTCTGTCCATGGCATTCTCCAGGCAAGAATACAGGATGGGTTGCCATTTCCTTCTTCAGGGCATCTTCCCGGCCCAGGAGTCAAACTGGGGTCTCCTGTATTGCAGGCAGTTTCTTTAACGACTGAGTTATGTGGGAAGCCCTGTAAATGCTCCCACACCACTGATATTAATGGTATCCTCAGAGTCTGACCAGTTTGTGAATAAGACCACAGCCCTTCCCCTTCTGATTTGCTCTTGTCGTTAATTTTCTATTGTAGGATAATTGCTTTAAAATATTGTGCTAGTTTCTGCCATACATCAGCATGAATCTTGTTCGGTTTTAATTGTGTTAGTCCAAGGGGTGAAGTTCTGGGCAGGGAGAGACTTTCTGGATCGCTTCCAGAGGTCAGTGCAGAAGCCCTGCTGATTGCCATGCTGAGGACCAGCTGGGCCAGAGAGTGGCCACTGTGCCCTAGGGCAAGGGCTTCGATGACCTGGCCAAGCTGTCCATAAGAAGGTGCTTAAAGATGCTGTGTCTTCTGCTTTCTCCTAAGGCCAGCTTGGTAAGGCTCTCTAGAGAGACAGGAAGGATAAACATGTCTTCCTCTGATATCGATGTCATAGAAGAGGAAGACATGTTTATCCTTCCCGTCTCTCTAGAGAGCCTTACCAAGCTGGCCTTAGGAGAAAGCAGAAGACACAGCTTGGCCAGGTCAGCGAAGCCCTTGAACAAGCCCCTCCTGACCCTTCTCATGAATTATAAAGTTTTTGCTAGGAGAGATAATAGGAATTAGATGCCCTTATTTTCTTTGTTAATATTCTCTTTGGAATTCCCTGGTGGTCTGTGGT
This sequence comes from Oreotragus oreotragus, assembly GCA_006410675.1. Classification (NCBI taxonomy): domain Eukaryota; kingdom Metazoa; phylum Chordata; class Mammalia; order Artiodactyla; family Bovidae; genus Oreotragus; species Oreotragus oreotragus. The sequence continues at coordinate 10,426 of SJYX01020694.1, forward strand.
TAGGATTCCACACTTCCACTGCAGGGGACACAGGCTTCATCCCTGGTCGAGGAACTAAGATCCCAAATGCCACATGGCCAAAAATAAATAAATAATAAAAAGTACTTTAAAAAATAATGAATTTCTCTTTACCCTTCTTTCCTTTTTCACTCATCCTTTACCACATTTGATGTATGGCTTCTAGAAATTTTTAATTTTAATTTTTAAGTTAATTTTTAATTTAAAAAATTAAAAAATTTAATTTTTAAAATAAAAAATTTTTCTAATACTATTTTTTCTCCTTAATATAATTTATGCTTTTATAGTTTTTCTCTTCTTTCTATGTCTTGTTCTTAGGTACTTGTTATAAAAACGATAACTCGGTAATTACCCATTGAATTGCTGAAAGGCATAGGACTGTGAGAAACGAGGCAGCTGGATGTTTCATTAATGGTAAGGTTCCGAGGCAGGAAATATGAGTGGGGGACCTGGACAGATGATACAGTGGGTGCCTGGCTACGAATTAAGCTTCAGCTGGGGAGAAGTGGGTGTGGGGAAACCGGGGGAAATACAGTCTTGGAGAAGAATATGGAGTCACAGGAAGTACCGGGAAAGATAAGGACTGATTCTAATGAGTTAATAAAATTCCAGAGGACACCCATGGTGTTTTTAAACCCTGCTCTGTGTCTGTTATGTTTGAAAAGAGAAATAAGTGCAGTGTGAAGCCCACAACCAGTCCGTTCTGAAGGAGATCAACCCTGGGATTTCTTTGGAAGGACTGATGCTAAAGCTGAAACTCCAGTACTTTGGCTACCTCATGCGAAGAGTTGACTCATTGAAAAAGACTCTGATGCTGGGAGGGATTGGGGGCAGGAGGAGAAGGGGACGACCAAGGATGAGATGGCTGGATGGCATCACGGACTCGATGGACGTGAGTCTAAGTGAACTCCGGGAGATGGTGATGGACAGGGAGGCCTGGCGTGCTGCGATTCATGGGGTCGCAAAGAGTCGGACACGACTGAGCGACTGAACTGAACTGAAGCCCACTGGGCGGACCCTTGCAAGGGAATTGTCGTCAGTCACAGTGGTTGTGCACCATACCTGGAATGATTTCTCATTTCTTATCAAGGTCTCCCTGGTTTTGTGGCTTCCCAGGGGGCTCAGCAGTAAAGAACCTACTTGCCCACACGTGAGGTGCAAGACACTTGTGTTTGATCCCTGACTTGGGAAGATTCTCTGGAGAAGGAAATGGCAACCCGTTCCAGGATTCTTGGCTGGAAAGTCCCATGGACAGAAGGAGCCTGGTGGGCTATAGTCCATAGGGGCCGCAAGAAGTCCAATGTGACTGAGCTTCTGAGCACATTCTTTGGAGATTGGTTTGGAGCTGTATAAGAAAACTCTCCCCCACCTTTTTTTTCCTTTAACAAACTGCTCAAGGTTTTACTTTATGGATTTATTATGAGTCACACGACCAGTTAGTTATTTGTGATGGATATTCTTGATGGGCTGCTTCCAGTCTTCTGCTAACATGAAGAGTGCAACAGTGAGGAGTCTCCTAAGCACATGATTTTGCACAGGTATGTTCAGGTATTTAAGATAAATTTCCAGAAGAGAGATTGTTGCATCAAAGACATTGTTGTCCATTTGTAATTTTAATAAATATTACCAAACTTCCATTCATAAAGTCTGTGTCAATTTCACCTCCATGGTAATGTATGAAAGTACCTGAATTTTCCAAACTCTAACACCATTTCATATTATTTTTAGTATTTGTCAAATTTATAGGCAAGAAATGGTATATCAGCAGCTTTATTTTTATTTCTTCTTGGTATGAATGGAATTGAGCTTATTTACTAATGTTTAAGAACCATTTATATTTTCTTTTCTGTAAACTATTTTATCTTATTGTTAGTATTTTTCTTTCTTCTTTCAGCACTTGAAATATTTTATTCCACTCTTTTCTTGCTTGCATAGTTTCCGAAGAGAAGTCTGATGTAATTCTTACTCTTGTTCCTCTATAGGCAAGATTTTTTTCCCCTCTCTGGCCACTTGCAAGATTTTCTCTTTGTCCTTGTTTGTCTACACTGTAGACATGGACTATGATATGTGGAATATGGGATACAGCATATTTTGGTATTTATCCTACTTGGTATCTATGAGCTTTCTAGATCTGTGGCTTAGAATCTGTCATCAATTTTGGAAACTTCTCAACTATTATCATTTCAAATATTTCTTCTTCTTCTGATCTTCCCATTACATATATGTTACACATTTCATAATTGTCCCACAGTTATTGGATATTCTGTTCCATTTGTTTCTTTTATCTTTGCATTTCTGCTTGAGAAACCTCTATTAACATATTATCAGACTCACTTGTTCTTTCCTTGGCTGTGTCCAGTCTATGAATGAGTCCATCAAAGGCATTTTTCATTCTGTTACTGTGGTTTTACTTGTAGCATTTCCTTCAGATTCTTTCCTTTAGCCTTGATCTCTCTGCTTACATTGTCTATCTGTTCTCACATGTTGCACATTTTCCCCAAAGAGATCCCTTAGCATATTTATCATGGTTATATCAAATTCCTGGTGTGATAATTCTAAAATCCCTATCATGTCTGAGTCTGTTTGGGTCTGATTCCAATGAGTCCTTTGTCTCTTCATATTATAGGCTTAAAAAATTATTTTCTAGCACACCTTGTAAGATTTTTTTGTTGAAAGCTAGTTGTATTGGGTAAAAACTGCTGAGGTCAATAGTCCCTTAGTGTGAGGTTTTACATTTATCTGTCTGGGAGCTAGGCTGCTTTTACTGTTTGCAGTAGTTACGGTGTCAGGGGCTAAAATTTCTTCTGGTGTCCTTGTTTTTGCCTCCCCTGTTGTCTTTGGGTTTCCCTGGAGACTCCTTAAATAGGGTCTGAGCCTGCATAGTTTTTTTAGCTCTAATCCCTGTTATCACACAGAAGCCCTGCGGATGCAGCCAGTGAGGTGTGCGGGCAGGGAAGTATTCTGTGGTCCCATGACTAGGTCTCAGTCTCTCAGGGAGCTTGAGTCTGGGATTTCCCCTCCCCCACGTTGAAGGCTGGAGGGGCTGGACTTGGATATTCCCTTCCCTGCAGGTGTGTTGCTGCTAAGCTGCTAAGTCGCCTCAGTGGTGTCCGACTCTGTGCGACCCCATAGACGGCAGCCCATGAGGCTTCCCCGTCCCTGGGATTCTTTTGTCTTGACATAAGATGACCATTTTTTCCCCATTTTGTCCTTTATATTTTAAATTTGTGTTTTCTCCCCATGCAGTTAAATAAATTTTTTTTTGTGTTGAATTTATTATTACTCTCTTTTAGACATTTTAATTCTGTGATACAATTAGTAAGGCCTTCATAACTCAGATTATAAAGGAACTCTTCCATTATTTCTTCTAGTACATGTTATGGTTTTATATTTTATGTTTAAATATTTGCTCCATTTAGGTTTCATCTTCATGTAGAATGTGAAGTATAGATACTACTATATACTATTTAGATATCTACTCTCTATTTAGTTGTTTCAAAATCATTTACTCAATAGTTCACATTTTCCCCCCATTGACTATTATGTATTAAATTCCAATATGCATTTGTGTCTATTTCTGTGATTCCTATTCTGTTATTGCTTTATCTCTTTATTCACATGCTAAAATGAATGTTATAGGATAATGCTACTCTGTTTTAATTAGTACAACTTTAAAATATTTATGGCTGCTAGTTACTTTCTCATTTTTAATGTCAATTTAAAACATTTTTTGTCAATTTAAAATTTCTATATTAATTTTAGCATCAATTCTAATAAAAACAGCTGATAGTGTTATTATAATGCTGTTGTTTTTAGATTAATTTAGGAATGATTGCATATTTATGAAATTTAGTTTTTCCATTTAAGAACATTGTGTGGCATTCCATTTGTTCACGTTTTATGTCCCTAGAGAGCTTTAAACACATTTATTCATATAAATCTTGTGCATTTCTGTTGTTTTTTCCTGTGAATCTTATCTTTCTTTTCCTAAGTGTGGCCTTTATTTCTTGCTTACATATTTTAACTGGTTGTTTTTATGTGTATATGTTTATTTTATGGAAACATGCTATTTCTAAATGTTTACAAGCGTATGTTCAGTAAAATAGAGGGCAGCTGGGGTCTGCACCATAGGGGTCTGAGGTCTGTGGACTTGGCTCCATGACGTAGGAGCACCATGGCACTGGGTACTGTTACTTAACTTTTATAAGCCAATTTCCTCTGGTGTACAATGGGATAGCAACAGTACCTACCTCGTAAGGTAGTTTGAGGGTTAAAAAGATAAAGCAGGAAAGCCCTTAGTAGAGTCTCTGGAGCACAGGAAGCCACGGATCTATGTTGGCTACTGTGGTTCTGTCTTCATCATTAAAGCTCAAATCTAGTCCATGGGGGTCAGAGTGGGAACTGAGTCCAACCTGCGGGAACCACTGCCTCCCCTCCAGTTCTCACAAGAAGCCCACCAGTAGAGGAAGGGCTATTGTGTGGGGGGGATGGGGAGATGGAGATGGAAGGACAGAGACCCCTTACCTGGTTGTTGTAGGAAAAGAATGAAAGGGTTCTGGATGGTCTGCGTTTGGGGGTCCAAGGAAATCAAAGGAGACACACGCGGATGGAGTAAGCAGCGGGGGTGGACAGAGCAGTATTTCCAATGCCTCCTTAGGTTTGCAGCGAGTCAATAGCTTCAGACCACTTTACACACAGGTATCCTAGCCCCATCTTTGCATCCGCTCAGCAGGACCGCGAGGGAGGAACCGGAAGTCGCAGGGAGCGGGTGGGGTGGCAAAGCCCGGTGCAGGCATGCCACCCCGTCCTAGTGCGCACTCCCCTCCGAATCTCTTCGCTTCCCTTATCAAGTCTCCTGTTTGGGTCCGAGGACTAAATTATTAGCAGGAAAGACAGGGGGCAAACTGGAAGGCGGGGAAACCACAAGGATGAACGTACTGGGAAGAGGTAGCCAAACGGGGGCTTTGGGTTCAAATCAGTAACAGTGTTTGCTGAATACCCCGCGCGCAGATGAAGCCACGGAGGTGTGTTAGGAAGAGTGTGGCCACAGCCACCACGTCTTAAGCTTCTATTGTGTGCTGCCTGTTCCATGGGCATTTTCTCTTTTATTCCTAACAACAGTCTTCCGAGGCGGTGACACCGCGTGCCTCTAAGAAAGCAAGGCCTGGGTCCTCTCGGAGCTGAGCCTCTGTGCACTAACTGAAGAATACCAGTGCAGCACGCGCACAGGCCAGGGCAGGGGAGTCGTGCACCACGGCGGAGCCGGGAAGGTCTGCAGGGCGTCCGCCCCGGGGGGTGGGTGAGGTCTGCAGAAACGGGGTGTGATGGGCGAGAGGAAGGACACGGCGTCCGTCCTTGCACGAGGGGCAGAGGGAGCTAGCCGGTGGGCGAGGGAGCCGCGCACACTGCCTGCAGCCGGGGGTGGAGCCGCAGAAGAGCGCGGGCGGAGAGACTGCGGCGGAGAGGGGCGCCCGGCGGCGGGGAAGGCGCTCCACCGGCTCGCGGGGGCTCGCCCGCCGCCGCAGCGCTTTTACTGGGGCCGTCACGCGGCTGCGGGGTTCGGAAGCGGAAATGCTCTCGGCTCATTGGCTGCCGGTCCAAACCCAGACCGAAAGAATGCGCTCGCGGCCGGCGGGTGGGAAGCGTCCCCAGCCTGGCCTCAGGGCCCGTGCCCACGTGCCTCTCGGCCTGCCTAGTCGGGCGGCTCCCTCTCTCTGCATCGCTCCTTCCGTCTGCCCGCCCGCCTGTCTTTCTTCATTAGGTTTTACCCAAAAAAAAAAAAAAAAAAAAGTAAGCAACCCGGCGCATTGTACCCAAGTGGTCCAGTAACGCCCCCGCCTAGCCCAGCGCCGCTGGCCGCCTCCGTGGTGGATGCGAGCAGCTCGGGTGGTTTCTGAGAAAGGGACACTTCCTCCCCGGCCTCTGGTGTCTGCCTTCGGGCAGTTCAGGTTCAAGCCCACCGTCGACGTGACTGCTGTAAAGGCCGCGGGGCAGGGCTCCGGAGCTCCACGCACACGTAAGCGAGACGCACGAGGCAGCCCCAGACGCGCAGTGACTCGGGACTGCGGCGGCGGGTGTGGGCACGGAGGGGCAGGACGCCGCGCCCCCTCCCTCCCCCCGGCAGGCCGAGCACGCCTTCCAGCCTGGGGGGCAGGGGCAGGTCGCCCCGGGTCGCCGGCACCTCCGGCGCCCGAGAAATCTGCAGATTCATTGCTCCCTTTCGTCTTCCGGCGACAGCCCTCCGTGCCGAGTAGGGCCAGCCCGGTCCTTCGCCGCCAGCCGTGAGCCGGCCGCAGAGGCGGACCCGACTTCTCCCCATAAAAACGCTGCAGTTACTTCTCCCAACGCCGGGGCCCCGGTCTGCGTCCCACCTTGCTTCTCCCTGGCACGTCCCGCGGCCTGGAGCGGTGCTCAGTCTCGGCAACTTTCACCGTCTGGCCTCGAGAGCCTGGCCGTTTCTAAGACAATGTGAACAAAGAGGAGCAGGGGCGAGCGGGGAGCTCTGGCGGGCTGGGGGCGGGCGTGGGGGCGCCGCGCTCCAACCGGTCGCGCGGGGATCGGGCGCAGGGCGCGCCGCGCGGCTCCCCGGCCGCTCGGGCGCCGGATTTCTTTGTCCCGAGCCCGGGGTTGGGCGCGAGGGCCGCCGTCCGCGAGCAGAACCGAGCCCCGGGCTCGGGGCTCCGACTTCCACGTGCGTCCCGCGGGTTTAGAGCAGGAAGCAGCGTCCGCGACCCACGGGCGCTCTCCGCACCGGGCTCCCTCAGCTCGGCGGCGGCTTCGGGGCCGCGAGGGACCCGGGGCCCTCGGCTTTCTCATCCCCCGAGGGCGGGCCCAGCTCGCCCTTCGGAGCGCGGTCCATGGTTCCAGGGTAGGGAGAGGCCCCGGCGCGCGCTCCTGCACCCGGACTCTCCGCAGACGCAGGCGAGCTCGCGGAGCGAGGCGGTGCTCGGGCGCCCCCTCATCCAAGCCGGCCGCGCCACGGGGCGGGACCTAAACGCAGCGCCGGCTCGAGAGACGCCGGGAGAGCCCCGAACCCGGCCAGGAGCGGCCACTGCGGCCGGTGTGTGCGCGTGGGAGGGGGTTGGGCGCACAGTTCCCCGCCCCCGCCTCGCCGGTCCCACCTGCCGCGCCGCTTGCTCCTGTCGGCAGGAGAGATGGGAGCGGAACTGTGGGGTCCGTTCAAGCTCATTAAATCAGCCCCCTTCACTCCAACTCTTAGCTAAGTTTTATTTAACTCAAAGCAGCCCCCGAGCCCCAAGTCGGAAAACTAGTTCTCCCGATTCAGTCTGCACCTCCGCCGCCGCATCGAACGAGGGGTTAGCTTCGCGGCTGCGACTCCGCGTGAGCGACGCGGCCGCAGAGGCCCAGGGGCCCGCGGCCTCTCTTGCTTTGTGAGACTGGGGGCTCGGGGCGTCCCCGGGTCCCCGCGCTCCGGTGCGCGGCGCGGGGCCTGCCGCAGCGTGGAGGGCGCGGCGGGCGCTAGGACCGCGGGGAGCGCGGGCGGCGCGGCGCTACCTTAAACCCGGCCCAATGCCGCCGCCTGCGCCACTCTGCGCGCCGCGGGGCTGCGCAGGAGGAGCGCTCCGGCCACCTCGCCCCGCGCCCCGGCGACACCTGTTCGCGGCCGCCGGCGGCACGCGGGTCCTGCCGCGGCGCCCCTCGCTCCCGCCGCCGCCGCCGCCCGCCGCCCGCGCCCGGCCGATGGACGCCAGCCGAGCCCCCGGAGGACTCTGGACACCAGCCTTGGACGCCTAAAGTTTTCCCTTCTTTTTGTTTTATTATCATCCTTCTCATTTTTGGAGGAGGGGACGGGGCTGCAGATTCGTCGCCGCCACCAACGTGAGATTTTTTTTTTTCCTCCCTTGAAGGATTCCTGCTGATGTCTGCAGAGTCGGTTAGAGTAAAAACAGCGCATGCCTTCCTGGAGTCAGGATCCGTAAATTCTGACGTAGCCCGTGCATCTTAAAAACCCCTATAACGCCTAGGCATTTAAGTTGCTATGGTCATTCTGGTCGCAAGCCTAATGGAGAAACTCCGGATTTTTTTCCCTCCCTACGGTCGGATGAGATGAAGACCTGCGTGCCTGCCGAGAGCTGGGGATCTGTGTGTAGAGATACATAGATACGTTTATCAATATGTCAGTGTGCGAGTATAAAGTGGTGCTTGCTTAGACTATCCGCGGTTTGACCTTGAACCTGAGCCAGCGAAACGGCAGGTTACTTTTATTGATGCATTTCATGGATTGAAGAAAAGGACCTTTTTTCTTTTTCTTTTCTTCTCTCTGCAACTGCAGTGAGGGACGGGAGTTGGATTTACCTCGCCGAGTACCTCCTAGGTTGGCACCATCATCATTGTTTATCGCTGTGCTCGGAACGCCTGCCGACTCTGCCGATGGCTCCCCTGGGTGAAGTTGGGAACTATTTCGGCGTGCAGGATGCGGTGCCGTTCGGGAACGGGCCAGTGTTGCCGGTGGACAGCCCGGTCTTGCTAAGTGACCACCTGGGTCAGTCCGAAGCAGGGGGGCTTCCCAGGGGACCCGCGGTCACGGACTTGGATCACTTAAAGGGGATTCTCAGGCGGAGGCAGCTGTACTGCAGGACTGGATTTCACTTAGAAATCTTCCCCAACGGTACTATCCAGGGAACCAGGAAGGACCACAGCCGGTTCGGTAGGTGCACCGTTAACCCTTGAGGGCCCGAGCTGGCAGGCTCGGACCGCAGCTGCCCAGAAGGCGGCCGGTCGCGGGCTGGGAATGCGGGAAGGGGTCTGCCTCCCTTGGTCTCGGACTGACTCGGTTTCGTTAGCCCCAGGGGAGAAGAAAGCTTCCGGAATTGCAGACCTGCTGCTGGCACTGATGCGGGTCTACACTGGAAGGCTTTTTTTTTTTTTTTTTAAAGGAGGGCATGATTTATAAATATAACACATACCCCTAGTTCTTTTGCATCATATAGGCGGGCAAGATCGGGTTTAGGAAGTTTCTTTTGAATGGAGTGATTCCACGAGTTTCAAGCTTTAATCATTAACTACGGAGAACTTAAAACGCATTTTGCTCAAGGCAATGCTTACCATCTCGTGCCAAATGAAGTTTTTGCCCCTTCCCTTTATTCCTCCAAAAAGTGTCCTGCTTAAATTGTAAATGAAGCGTATTGCTGATTCCCACCGAGAGGGACTGGGGCGCTTTAGGCGAAGGTTGCAGATTGTTCCGTGGGAGGAGAGACTGAAGTCGTATTTCAGACTCGGGGCTGCAGGGGCAGGGCGCAGGGGGGTTGGGGGACGGACTCGGGCAGGGGCAGGGCCCTGTCCAGGGTCGTTTGTCCTTCCAGCCATCGACTCATGCCCTGTGCTCTGTCCAGTTCCCTACCGCGCGCAGCCCTGTGTAGGATTCCTGGGTGCCTCTGGTGTGCGTGTGTGCGTGCGTGCAAAAGCGGCGAGCTAATTTTAAAGGGCATTCCTAGGGTTTCATCTCCGGAGGAGGGTGTCTGTGACTCAGCACGAGGGCTGCAGACCCCAGAGGCTGGAGACCGTCCGCTCTAATGACTGCACACACGAGCCCGCTGAGCCGCCGGGCCCGACGGCAGCGCCCCGTGGGTGGAGGGGCTTCTACTGTTTTTTTTTTTTTTTCCCATACTTACAAAATAAAGCTGGGTGGGGGGAGGTGGGGGAGGTAGCGGCGTTTGGGCAACCGGACTGTTGGAAGGAGTTAACTTATTGAGCGAACCCACCTGACAACTTAAACTAGGTCGTAAAAGCAAAGTCCTATGGTGCTTTCTCTTCGTCAAGCTCACGCCAGATGCTGAACACGGTCTGAACTGTCCGTGTAGCTCGTGGGCTGCAGACGATGGCCGAGGTGAGGCCGGCCCAGGCCTGAGATGGGCCGGCCCCGGGGTCTCCTGCCTCTGTCCTCCTTCCCCGAGCCTCGGCCCGGAGGGACCCACCAGGGAGACGGCTCAGGGTCCCCCCCCAACCCCGCTTCCGCGCCCCTGTCCGCTTTGCAGTCTCCAGTTACCCAGAGGAAGCTTGAGAAGTGGAGGCGGCTCCGGCCGCTGCGGAACGAGGACGAAACTTCGCGCAAGCGCTCACCTCGGCCGCCCCCAGGCCGCCAGCGCTCGCGCCGCGCTCCGGACCAGGGCGGGCGGCCTGGTGCGGGTACGTCGCGCCCAGCCCGGGCCCCCGCGCGCCGGCCGGCAGGTGCCACTCGGCTGCCCCGGCCCCGCGCGCACTCGGCTGCCGCCGGCCTGCTCCGCGCGGTCCTAGACGCGCTCGGGTTCGGCGGCTCGCCCCCGCCCCGCGCGCCCTGGGCTGCTGGGACCGCCGAGTCCGGGGCGCCGGGCCCGGGCGCGCTCCGGCCGTATTTAGGGATCGGGCTCCTTGAGCCCGGGTACGCGTCACTTCGCGCTCGCGGCGTGAGAACGCAGGTCCAGCGGATCGGGCCGCCGCCGGGAGCAGCGTGGCCGCGCGTGGGGCGGGAGCCGCCGGAGGCGCGCGCGGCGGGGCCGAGGCCCCGGAGTCCCGTCCCTTCTCGGACCCCTCTCCGTCCTTCGGAGCGCATAGCCGGGTCCCGGAGCGGTGGGCTCGCGGCGCCGGAGGTGGGTCGTGCCGGCCGGCAGGGCCGGGGCCGCGGGGGAGAGAGAGGGGACAAAGGGCGGCGTAGGCAGGGGGCCGCGTGCCATTGTTGCGGACCCGCCGCCCCTCTCCGCCTGGGGAGCCCGCCATGGGCTCCCGCGTGCGGCCGGCGACCTCTGGTGCGGAGCAGCCGAGCCCGCCCCGGGAGACCGGGAGGCTCCGCTTAGGGCTTCTCCTCCCCTCCGTGCGCTTTTTTTTGTTTTTTAAACGCAGTCACCTTTCGGGTAGGACGTTCGCTACACGCAACCCGGTCGTTAGGAATCCGGTGCCTCTGCCTCGGGGACAACGAGGGACTGGGGTGGACGGAGGGGGTCGGGGGCCGGGGGCCGGA